>OZ020301.1:3461756-3609658 GCA_963971205.1 Aethes cnicana | reverse complement strand
AAGATAGAAGAAGACTGGCAGAGCCCATACTGTAGTGCGTGCTCCGAAACCCGGGTTAACACTATATCGATATCTGGTAAGGTATCGCTCTCTAACTCTAACCGGTAAATGGATTTCGTTATTGCGAGCGTAACCTTTATATTGCGGATTAGGTTCTCAAAGTGTGGCTCTAACCGCTACGAAAAACTATAGTGTAGAAGCGGGTTAAGGCCGTTCCTATACCCAGCTCAGCCGTCACTGTCACTCGTGCAAAGAGTGAAAGAGAAAGCGCTACGCACAGAACGCCCGCTTTAGATTTTATTTAGTATTTAACGCTTTAGTATTTAACGCGTTTTAATTTCTATAAAAATACCGTCTAAAAAAACATGGCATTTATAAAGCTGTCATGTAAGTATGCAGTATATAATATGGATATTTTTCTGTTATATTATTTAGTTTTACACTGTTTGATATAATAAATTGGAGTAAAGTTGGAATTAGAGGTTACTTTGGAATTAAATTGTATCGAGCGAAGTTTCGTGAAACGTGTAACGCAAGCTGTCAATGTAAGGGTGATATTAATCAAATATTACATTTATGTTCTTTTCAAATTCTTAACTTCTAACATTTCTTAGAAAAGTATGATCTTAAATGAGCAATTTGATGCTATAGCTTGTAAGGTTCCTTACATTGTTTTGTCAGTTACACGACGATTTAGTAAAAGCTTTGTAATAATAATAAACTAACCGTTACCGTGAGCGGGTTTCCTCTAATTTTCCAGAAGCGGAAAAGCCGAGCCGACGGAGCTGCGTCCCGTAAGTGTGGACTGTTACTGTGTGTTGGACATGCTCGGCAGAGCCCAGGGTCTGATGAGATCTCTTTACTTTCAGAGCCCCTTGTGTCTGAAGCGAGCTAGCGTTGGTGAGTACAGCAGTACAGCTATTACGTAAAACATGGACGATAATATTACAAATACAAATACAAATTTATTTATTTCACAAAGTTGTATACACTAGTTTAACAGTGACACCCACACTAGGCACGGCCTGTATCGTGGGAATCAAAAAATCAAACACAGTCAACACATAATTTCACCGCTACTGTAGGTATACACTAGCTTTTGCCCGCGCAGCTTAGTAAGCGCAATTTTTATTATTAAAAAAGGGCTTGCGTTTGACCCTAATCACACCTGATGGAAAGTAATGATAGGGTCTAAGGTGGAACACGCTTACCCAGAAGATGCGCTGGTAAATTCTTTTTCTGACGTGTAAAAGCCATGTGGCCAATTTGCTGAATAAATGATTGAATTTTGATTTTTTTTTTTGATGCCTGTTCACTCTAGACTTGAATACACCAAGATTACAGGAACTGGGAAACCCAAACGCAGGGAGGATTTAGCAGTGCGAATAAGAAAAGATATTTAGCGCATCGCTTTGTTCGACTCATGGGGAACCCACATGAGGATGGAAACCCTCCCGTCGTCTAGTAGTCCTATGATAAAAAGCACAGTACAGAATGGCCACGGATCACGCGCCTGCATCTAGCCGGCGCGCAACTCGCGCCAAAGTCGCCCTTACCGTCATTTGTTTCATCCGGAGATGGTGAATGGATCGTTGGCCCGCGTAGTAGTACATAGGTACACATTTACAAGTGTACAGACGTCCTCGCACGCAAACATTGACACTTAATTCGAATTGTGTTCGAAATCGTCCTTTTATAGGCCGAGTCCGCCATGTGTGCCTCGGTGGTAATTTCAAATAGAATTTCGCACATGAGTAAAATCAGAGGTGCGAGCCGGGTTCGAACCCCTGACCCTCTGCATGAGATGAGATGCATAGTACCATAGAATATTTGGATATATCCTCACATATCACTTCATTTATTTTCATTTTTAGTTATTTTATTTGTTCTTCCAGAATGCGGTGTCACCACAGACGTGACGCAGGAGTTTTTCACTAAAATGGTAGAACCTGTCGTCATAAAGTCCTTGTAAGTCATCACCATCATCATCACCAGCTCATCATCATCACCAACTCATCATCATCATGAAAATAGGCTAAATAAATCCATAGTCATGTTATAAAGGCGAAATTTACTGTGTCGTATGTGCGTTGGACTGATTTAGTAGATAAAAGACAAATGTTACTTTGTATTCTTTATTTTTATTCTGCTGCCGCGCACTCACACCTTTATTTCATTCTATTTTTATTCATAGGTTAAAGTGTCTAATTTGTAAAAACGGTGTTCCTTTTTTGCGTTGTTTTGTTTGTGTAGTGTTGTTGCATGCTATGCATGCAAATGTTTTATCTATCTGTCTATATATCTTGTATATAACGCATAGTTCCCGCGGGAACACCATAACTGAATCCCAGGCGAGCAAGTCGCGGGCAGAAGGTAGTCTAAATTGACTTATTCTATGTTCTCGCTGAAGTGTTCTAATTTTAATTATAGCTGTAGATGGACATACAGACAGACTCATTGTCGAAACCATCGCCTATATACTATATATTGGCAATACCAAAGGCGTCACCTGTTCATTTTTTTAAAGCGTGCCAGGCAAGAGCGCAGGGCTGGTCCGGCCAAAGGTGTCATCGCGACCTACGTCGTCTTCTAAAAAGAAAGAAGTACGTAAATCAATGGAATATACAGCCAGTACCTAGCATGTATTTCTGTTAAGCACTCTAATCAGTCTGTGATCTGATAATGACATTCCGCCACCACAACTCGCGCCAAACTCGCCCTTACCGCCATTTGTTTCATTGAAATTGAAATTGATTTTTTTAAGTATTTCTTGAACATGGGTACATGAAATAGTTTGTTTAAATATACATAGTGGGTCAGCCATGATCTACCCTGAGGCATACAAAAAATATTCTATCGTTAATAGGTACTAAATGTTATTCACCTGGATAAGAAATTAATACAGTTTCTGCATAACTTTAAATGTTAACTACTGTTTCAGACACCATGTAGCGACCTTCGCATAGCAGGTAAGAATGTGTTTTTCTCACTTATGTTCTAAAGAATCGTAAAATATTTCATTCCATTTCTGATTTTTTAAATGATACAGAAAGATAAATTTGTAAATTTAATTAGTATTATCAATTATATAATAATTATAATGCATGTATACCTAAATTAGTTTTAGAAAAACTAAAAATTACAATTGCTATAGGTACATAAAAGCTTAACTACAAATTTGTATGTCCACACTTGTGGGTAAGGCATAGAGCTCGTATGTAATAATATTCACTTGACATCTATCATTGTAGGTACCCTATGCTTCACAAATAAATTCACTTATTCTTATTTCTATTCCTAAAAAAATTTAAGCAATTTAAAATTTACGCATAAAAATAGATTACCTGCTTGCAATAATCTATCCGATATTCTCTTGTTTCTAGATCATAAATACAACCATTATTTCTTCCAGAACTTGGCGCTTCAACGGAAATAGCAACTATGGGTCTACGGAAACACTCGGGGACTACGTTCAATAAGTCGGAGTAAGTATGATGATGATGATGATGGTGATGATGATGATGATGATGATGATGGTGATAATGATATTGAAATAGAAAAACCGGCCAAGTGCGTGTCGGGCCACGCGCAAATTATAGGGTTCCGAAGTTGACGATGCCCACAGTACCTTTCTAAGACTTATTAGCATCTAGCTAGCCTGTGGTATGACGTGCCCGCCCGACGCCCCTGCCGCTCGAGAAAAATCATTGGTTTTTTAATCATTTCATAAGTCGACTAATGACTCGTAAATTTGTACAGCCTACTTAGCTGTGATAGTTTTCCTTTCAACTACGTTATACACGCCACAACCGTGATTTTTTTCAGCCATCCAAATACCACCATTTAGCTGGCAGGGGGGGGGGGGGGACACGTGACTCTAACAAAAAATAGCACTTTAAAGCTTAATATTTGACAAACGCATCACTTAACCGAAAAATGGTTTTAACAAACCCACAATATTTTTTCAAGACCTATTCAACGATATGCCACAACATGGGGTACGCAAGAAAAAAAAATTACATCCCCGCTTTACCAGTAGGGGAGGTACCCTATAAAAAAATACATTTCAAAATTTTATTGTACCACTTTGTCACCGTAACTAATATGTATATTCATGCCAAATTACAGCTTTCTAGAACTAAGCATCTCCGAGCAATAGTGCGGACAGACGGACGGACATGGCGAAACTATAAGGGTTCCTAGTGGACTTCGGAACCCTAAAAATGATTATTCAGTGAAACAAAAATACAAAACTTAACACAAATGGATGGCGATGATTATGGTGATATTAAGGGTGATGATGATATTGATGGTGATGATGATATCGATGATGACGATGATGATGATGTGTTTTCAGGTCCCACATACGGGCCACCAGTAAGCTGACCCGATCCTCGAGCGTTTCCGATTTGTCACAGGTTTCAGGTCAGTTTTTAGTTATAAGTACCAATTTATTTTTTATATTCTAGTTACACCACTTAAGTATAACTCAAGACCCGCCGAACTGATACAACAACAACAACAACAATACTCTTTATTGAACACCATATATACAAAACACAGAAAACACAAAAGGAATACGCAGCTAATAGGATTTCGATGATCTTTGATTTTTTCGATTTGTTTCTGCCCCGAATAATTAACCATTAAAATATATGTAAATAAAGAATCACGCAAAAATATTGGACATAAAATATGTTTTTTGAATATATTCGCTTCCTCCTTTCCTTTCCTTTGATTATATTAGCTATCTTCCTTAATTGACAGCTCACGTCATTGACTGTAAGCGGTACGAAGTTCGCCGGTTCAGGTAGTAGCTAAGTAATAATAAGTATGGATTTCACAGACAATATATTTTTCCAGATGTTTCCGACGAAGACAGTAACGTGGAGTGGCTCGACTCAGAGTGTAACGAGTATCGAGGAATGTCGCATTCAAATGGGTAAGGCGAATAAGTGAACCGGTATTAACCGGTATCGTTGAATAGAAGTATCCGATTATCAGGTACCCGTTCACTGAGGGTACCGGAAAAATTGCAATAATGTGTGTAAAATCATTGGAGTGAAGTTTCTTTACAATTATTAATAGGCTATTGCAATTACACAATTTGGAAATTTATTAACAGTCGATAAATAAGTTAAAAGTTATGACTACTTAAATTATAAAATGAACAAGATTAATACATACATGTTTCTATTTTCAGGTATATTTTGAATCGTCACATTGGGAGTCTCGTGAAACTGCCCTATAAACTATGTAAGTATTTTAAGAAAGCCGTTTGTTTGCATTCTTTCTTTACCCCATAAAGTGTTTTTAAACTTGACATTTAATTTTCAGTAAAAAAGAACATCCTGATGAAAAGCTCCCTGATTAGTGCCATTATGAGCACGGAGAGTGAGAGAGAGTGAGTTTTGTGTTATCCATACTAAATATTAAAAATCCTAAAGTAACTATCTGTCTGTCTGTTACCTCTTTACGCTTCAACCGCTGGACCGATTTAGATGAAATTTGGTATGGAGATAGGTCGAGTCCCGAGGAAGGACATAGGCTACCAATTATCCCATAAATAACTATGTGTGTATGTCCTCCCGCGAACTCACGCGGTAACGCGATAACCAAATTCCACGCGGGAAGAAGCTAGTTCTCTAATATACAATCAATTTACATTCATAATAAGTATAATTGGTAAGTGGTAAGAAAATAGTATGGGGTCACTGCGGCCCATGGACACTTAAATCTTATAACTTCTTATCGAGAAATAGTAATTTCTCGAATGCGTTGCCCACCCTGAGGCCTAAGATGGATTGCCTCTGTGCTCTAATTTCATCGGCTGCCTTAACCCCCCACCGGAACACATCAGCGTAACAAGCTCTGCTATTTTGGGGCAGGTTAGCCTTATAAAACACAACAAAACTCATTGGTCTCATTGTCATAAAATCTATTATCCGTATACAGTTCCTTCTGTCGGCGATTTAAAATGCTGTTCCATGATGAGGTCGTTGAACATCAAGGTAAGTAGTTAAATTACTAGTTTATTTAGTAATCGTAATTAAAATTACGACTATCGTTAGTTAAGCTGTCTGGAAGAGATCGTTGTTTAGGGATAAGACCGCCTGTTGTCATTATTCTCTTTGTTCTTTGTATATACTTGTGTAATTGTTTTTGTGTTCAATAAAGAGTATTTTATGTTGATTGATTGTTATACTTGTGCGCCAGGATTCATATTTTTATAAACATTTGCATAAACATTTCAGATCGCGGTGTAAAGAGATTATACTCTACGATTAATAGACGAAAAACACCATACAGAATGGGATGGTAATACAATTAAGCTTTAAATATTTCAATAATTAAATTTATTCTTAATGTTAAAACTCAATATAAAAATTGAACCTTGAGGGACACCTATAGCCATTAATTCTTTCGGCTGACATGACATGATGAAAGTTGTAGAAACTGTTTAACTACCTACTGATATTTAATTAATAATAATTTAATACGTACTCAGTCTTAGGCGGTGCTAAGACTGAGTACGTATTAAATTATTATTAATTATTATTCTTTTTATTGTACTACCAATTACCACTACCACCAGTACAAGCTTGAATATTCACCATTTACAGTTCAATTTTAACTTTTATTTGTCTTTCTTTATTTCTTTTATTTTATGGAGCCACTGAAAATCAGCGTCGAGGTCCCTGTGCCTCGACTTCACTGCTGAGTGGACTCCTTTTTTCGGTTAACTGTAACATTCCTTCCTCTTAGATCATAAGTTATAGCCTTAAGAATTATTGTTACAGTATCGAAAATAAAGATTTTCTATTCTATTCTAATTCTTTCCATCTATTTATAGGCTTGAGATACCACGGGACATGCCAAGGGCTTCAAGGTAGTTCATTTTGATTATACTTATTTGTATTTTCAAATCATACAAAACTAATCAAACAAATATCTACAGTTATACAGTCTAAGCATAAGTAATTTGTCAATTTTAATGCATCAAAAAGAATATAATTTACTTAAAGGATTTTTCATTTTCTAGAACAACAAGCGGTGAATGTGTCCACCTCAAACAGGTGTAAGTACTTAGGTTATATCTTCTACTACTACTACTACAGCCTATTTACGTCCCACTGCTGGGCACAGGCCTCCTCTCATCACGAGAGGGATGGGCTATAGTCCCCACGCGGGCCCAGTGCGGATTGGGGACTTCACACACATCTTTGAATTACTTCGCTGATGCGTGCAGGTGTCCTCACGATGTTTTCCTTCACCGTAAAGCACAGTGGTTAATTCAAATTGAATTTCGTTATATTGAATCGGTTATATCTTCGTTATATTAAAAACAAGATACTGACTGACTGACTGATCGATCAACGCAGAGCCGAAACTACTGGTCATAGAGAGCTGAAATTTGGCATGAAGGTTTTTTGGGGAACGCAGGGGAGCACTAAGAGAGGATTCCCCGAAATTCCCACGGGAACGAAAAAAAACGGGATTTTTCATTTTGATATTTCTGCGCATACGAAGTTGCGGGGAAAAGCTAGTTATTATATAAATTTTCGTCCCACTGCTGGGCACAGGCCTCCTCTCATCACGAGAAGGTTTGGGCTACAGTCCCCACGCGGGCCCAGTGCGGATTGGGGACTTCACGCACATCTTTGAATTAAGTACTTCGCAGATGCGTGCAGGTTTCCTCACGATGTTTTCCTTCACCGAAAAGCTCAGTAGTAAATTCAAATCGAAAATACATAAAACATTAACATACTATTACATAAAATATAATAGTGTCAATTTCACTGACATTTGAAGTGTGTGAGACCTCAGTGTAGCCAGTATAGCGTGTAATTTGGCATATAATATGCCAAATTGGCAACACTGATTCCCACGAGTGACGCAATATAACCACCTCTAGCTATTCATATGCGATGGCCTATGTACATAAAAGTGTTAATGTCACTGTGACATTTGAAGTTTCGGAGGCCTCAGTGTTTCCAATCCAGCATATAATATATTCTTAATAGCTACATTGGTATCACTGAACCTCACCATAGTGACATCCATATCCATATTATAATATTATAAATGCGAAAGTAACTCTGTCTGTCTGTCTGTCTGTCTATCTGTTAATTCTGTTACCTCTTCACGCTTCAACCGCTTGACCGATTTACATGAAATTTGGAATGAAGATGATGATGTCCTTTCCCGGGAGTTCAACTAACTCCCGGGAAAGGACATAGGGTACTTTTCATCCCGGAAAAATGCGTAGTTCCAGTGGGAAGGCGATAACCGAATTCCACGCGGGCGAAGTCGCGGGCAGAAGCTAGTTAATATTATAAATGCGAAAGTAACTCTGTATGTCTGCCTGTCTGTCTGTTACCTCTTCACGCTTTAACAGCTGGGCCGATTGAGATGAAATTTGGCATGGAGATACTTGGGATCCCGGGAAAAGACATATGCTACTTTTTATCCCGGAAAAACGGATAGTTCCCGCGGGAACGCGATAACCAAATCCCACGCGGGCGAAGTCGCAAAGCTAGTTACTTATAGTTTCGAGCACCTTTAGCGGCAAATTTATACGCTGTAGCCTTCATTGGACTGTGAGTTTTCGGTTCCCTTCTAACTTTTTTTCTGTGAATTGTCAGGTGTAAGCACTTCCATACCTCGCACAGCTACCGGTGCATGCGCGCGCATGTCATGCGCCTCGCGGGACCGACTAGAAGCGAGTGAGTACGACGAAACAAATGAAATTCAAATAGTAGCTATACGAATATGAAAATGAATTAATTATAATCGTCCTCCCTTTACATAATACTTTTTGATTATTGAATTTTTACAATGTAATTTTCTGTCATATTTTAACACTAGACTTTAAAACAAAAATATAATAAACAAAGGCATGTTTATTATGTCATACGTTGATTAAAATCTCATTTGTAAAGACTCAAATTTGTAAAATTATGTTTACAATTAATATAGAAGATACAAGATCGCCAATTCATACTATTTCGAAAAACTAGAATGTAATTATTTATGATCTTTTTTTAATTTCAGAATGAACAACTTTAGAACGAAAGTAAAAAATACTATAGTGCCTCTGTCCTTAATAAGAAAAATACGCAGTGAGTACACAATGTTTTTAGTACCTAGTTAAATACCAATAAACATAACCTAACTAAACAAAAATTACTTTTGACCAAACTAGTCAAGCAAAAGTAAGGTTAGTCGGGGAAAGTGTGCCAGGGTGAGTGTAAGTATGTAAGCACACCTTTCATAAATATATCGATATAACTGTATTTTTTTTTCATAATTTCAGGACATTACATTTTCAATCCACATGTTTTAAATGACTAAAAAACCACATTTTTCCTAAAAATAAAAATCGGGTCTAGAGTCTTTTGTAACAGCAGTTTGAAAGTTTTTAAACAACCCTACCAAAAGTTAATAATTGCGAAAGGGTTACCGGTTATACTTATCAACCGGTAACACTTTCATAGGCTTAACCGATGACTATCAAAAGACTGCGTCCGATGGAAGGTTATGTTTTTCGAGTGT
The DNA here is from genome assembly GCA_963971205.1 of Aethes cnicana. Lineage (NCBI taxonomy): Eukaryota > Metazoa > Arthropoda > Insecta > Lepidoptera > Tortricidae > Aethes > Aethes cnicana. The sequence goes on along the minus strand of OZ020301.1, from coordinate 3,600,103 downwards.
ACCTATGTATGTATGTATAATTCTTCGATTTGTCTTATTTGTGAGAGTGACACTGCTTTGGATTATCAAAAGTTTGTAGGCTGTGACGGATTCTTTCATTTTTTCAAAAGTTATTTTTGTACTAGCTTCTGCCCGCGACTTTGTCCGCGTGGAATTCGTTAATAGCATTCCCGCGGGAACTATATTTCGGGGATGAAAGGTAGCCTATATGTTGACCAGTGTTATAAACTATCCCCATATCAAATTTTGTTGCAATCCGTCCAGTAGTTTTCGAGTTAAATCCGGACATAAATACATACATACAGATTTTTTTTCTAAAAATCGTTATTTTGTGTTCAGAATCGTTTATATGTATAGTCCCCTCGACTTGATAGTTTCTTTTAATTTTCAAGTTACAGACGCGACTTCTTCTACAGACTTATTATTCGTTTTTTTTCTTATACCATTGGTATAGGCAAACGAGCGCACAGCCCACCTGATGGTAAGTGGTCACTGCGGCCCGTGGACACCGAAATCCTATGATCCCCCATTAAGACACCATAAGATCTCGAATGCGTTTCTTTCTTCAAATATGTATCTGTCTGTTTAAAAGGATACATAAATAAAAAACCCATTTTTTAAATGCTCAGAACTCTTAAAGTACTTATGTTAGGAGTCTGATTTTCGGATATGTGTATATTGATTATATATTTCAAGGATTGATCAAGGCCAAAACATGACTGAGATAATTTTGTTCGATAGAAAAAAATCACCATAAGTCGCAGCTGCTATTATCTTAAAACGCTTGAAGCTTCTTAACGACAAAGAAAAGGACTTCGAGACTTTCTTAAAAACTAGACATCTATATTAACTAAAGACTGATCAGACTAGATGTCAATATTTATATATATCTCAATTACAATTAATTTAATTCGGCTTTGGCGCTTATGTTGTTTTATTTCGTTCGACGTGCGCGCTGCCATCTCTTTCATTCGCGCAAGCTCCCTATATACGCATCACTCTACGCCAGTCGGCCAGAAACCTTTGCTGCAGTAGGACCTGTGCTCGACAATCCCAGCTCCGTATCGCGCTCGTGTGTGATAATTATTTCGTGATTATACGAGTTATTTATTTTCATTATTTTATTCTTCAGGGTTGAAGCATAGCAAGAACGCTGCGAAGATGTCGGCGGCGTGTGGCAGCGAGCTGGTCTGGCTGCGAAAGACTTCCGCCAGCGACCGGTGCATGTAGTGCGCCTTGTTTTTGGGATAAAGTTGATTTTGTGTTAAGTACTTCGTGCCTTTAATTCATATCAATCATGATACTATATACTTCGCCAGGTATGACAGGTACTGCCTGGGAGTACGGATGGCGTTGCGCATATGACGTGAGTGCTTATTTCCCATTGGCTAGTAGATAGTCGGACAAACAAAAAGGGTTTCCCGTGGCCAACAGGAGGCAAGGCAGCCAGTAAAGAGGTCATGATACAATAATATACTTCGCCAGGTATGGCAGTCCGGTATTCTGTAGTAGTGTGGGTGTCACCCTAACGTCATTCGTACTGCTGTGTGTTGCAAGTAGTGTATTAAAATAATCCCCGACCCCCAAGGATGCTGCGAGTGTTTCATTAAATAATTACGTTAATATGTTTTTAACTTGTCCCATTTTGTGTGCTTGAACAAGTAAATGACAATTGTAATGCGCGAATAATTTATTTTGCATTAGGTATAACGGCAGAAAATGTTTCCTCCATTTTTGTTTTATTGCAATAAGGTGGCAACTCGACTTTGACGTTACGGTGACACGTCACCCGGATCGACAGACCCTTGTTTTCTTAGACCATGATATCAATCACTGACTTAACACGTTCCCTGTCCGAAGGCCCCCAGTGTGGGGACATGAAGCTTTTTTTCACAAGTCCATGCTCCCACTATGGAGTCACTGCTTCATACTAAGATACGTATACATACGTCAGTTGGACTTGTGAGATTGTGCTGTCATTTTATATGCGGACAGGGAATGTGTTACCAATCAAAGTTAAAAAACTTTTTAAGAACAAACTACAACACTCGTCAAGACGGATATGAAACGAGCCCAAACTCGATGGAGTTGCGGTGTTCAACTACCGAGTTCCTATGGCCACCATCCGGTTCCATCATCAGATCAGCTCCATGTCATAATAATTTTGCATTGTCATCCGATTTACGACGTGCTTGCAAAATGCCAGGTAATTCGGTATTCGGGAAGTGGATTTATGCAAATATAGGTAACACATAGTAAGACCGGTTTCACATTATCCGATACGATATCGGTGTCGGACGGAAAATGTATGAAATGATTATCTGACAAAGTGTAAACGTTCTTAGATTTCATACATATTACGTCCGACACCGATATCGTATCGGATAATGTGAAACCGCTCTAACTTGCAAGATTTGATAACAGACAAAAACATCGGAACAGGTGAAACTAAATAAAATCTTGTAAAAATCCGGCCAAGAGCGAATCGGACTCGTATATGAAGGGTTCCGTAGCTACCAACTGCCATCTGCTAAGTATTTCAAAGTCTCCAATTTAAAAAAACACATCTCCTTATCAATATTTATTGCTAGCGTACTAAAAGTATAAATCCTTATCTAATCAGCCTGGAATATTCTCTTCTCATTTAGAACATATCCTCCTCATATTCTCTAGATGTAGTTTTTTTCCGACACTTGGAGAAAATCCCTCGCTTCCACAGCAATACTACCAGAATCACCATGGGAAACGTAACGAACACACCTGTGAACAAATAATAATATATTAGAAACGAGCAGGTTTCTTCACAGTGATTTCATTCACGGAAACTTTCACTGGCGAGCTTAAGTTGAAGCCCCAGGTCTGGGATTTTTGTCATAAAGAAGCCTAAGATGGTGCCATAACTTCTCCAGTGTTACAAATAAAGTTGTATGCGTTTTTTTATTAGGATTCTGGCGTCCTTCTGAAGATGCCTGGGTAAGATTTACCATGATTTTATTTGCCGTTGGATTCGCGAGTCTATTATAGCGCGAACGCGTTATTTTCGTTTAGACAACGCACTAGCTGATCGAGCGTAGCGAGCGGACCGCGGCAGCGGTCGGTTAGCGCTGGAACCAGTGTCATTTGGGCCAGTGAAATGCGGGCTGTAGAGGGTTTATTCCTAAAGTTAGCAACGTCACAAAAACCTCGAAAATTTCGCTTTTTCATTAATTTCTCTAGCAAATTAAATAAAGTACCTATTAATTATGAATTGCATCACTTCTCATCGCAATTCGTAACACGAAATGGTCAGTATATTTAATAGAAGTAATATCATTTGAAAGCGTTCCATCACGTTTCGATGCCATTTTAATGTCTAATTTTATAATTTCACAGCTTTCCCAACAATTATAAAACGACACGCGTCATTCATTAACAGATATTACTTCTTCTTTCATTCAGGAATATTACCATATTCATAATGTAAATAAAAACTGCGAAACATAATGCGGCGTTGCCAACTTTCTGAATAAGCTCTCTGACACAGTGCGGACACGGCCTATAAAAGCACGATTTCGAACACAATTCGAATGAAGTGTTGACACTTCATTCGAATTGTGTTTGCGTGCGAGGACGTCTGTACACTTGTAAATGTGTGTGTACCACTACGCGGGTCAACGATTCACTCTCCATCTCCGGATGAAACAAATGACGGTAAGGGCGAGTCGAGCGCGAGTTGGGCGCGAGTTGCGCGCCGGCTGGATTCAGGCGATGATTCCGTGGCCATTCTGTATGTATGTAGGTACTATTAAATATTCTTTGCCTCTGAACACCTGGTAAATGAGAAATTAAGCAACTGCCAGTCTCACCGATCATCATCCCGAACATGATGGCTGAGTCAGTCTGCGGACTCTCCATCCGCTCCATGCAGACCAGCGCTCGCGAGGAGTTCTGAAGCTGCGCGTACGACATGCCGCGCACCGGCTCTGGACCCTTGCATCTGGAAAAACGACATCAAGACGTCTATTCGAGTCCACGAAGTGATTCGTAGGGAACGGAACATGTTGAGAACCAATAACTTGGTGACTGGTGACTAAGTATACTATACACTAGGTACACCTCCAAGATCTTTTTTATTTAAGTTGAATATAGGGACTATACATCCCTGAAAATGTACTTTTCTTTATCCTTACAGAAAGTCTGTCTACCTATTGTGAAATTGTAATTGATTTTTTTTAAAGTTTCCTGTAGAATTTGTGTTTGGCCGTCTCGATCTCAGCAAATGGGCTACAAGCGCTGGTAGAGTCTTTAATTTTCTGAGTAGTAAAAGTGCCCGTAAGTGGCCAATTTGCTGAATAAATGATTGAATTTGAATACAACTAACATACTCGTTGCTCTACCTCTTCCATGGTCTAAGAAAACAAGGTCTGCCGATCCAGGTGACGTGTCACCCTTACGTCAAAGTCGAGTTGCCACTTTATGGCAATAAAACAAAATAAAGGAAATATTTGCTGCCGTTATTTATACTTAATGCAAAATAAATTATTTGCGCATTACAAATGTCATTTACTTGTTTAAACACACAAAATGAGACAAGTTAAAAACAAATGAACAATAATTTCATGAAACACACAGGATACATGGGGGTCGGGGATTATTTTAATACACCACTTGCATCACACAGCAGTGCGAATGACGTAAGGGTGACTGACACCCACACTACTACAGAATACTGGACTGCCATACCTGGCGAAGTATATTATTGTATCATGACCTACTGCTGCCCACGGGAAACCCTTTTCGTTTGTCCGACTATCTACTAGCCAATGGGAAATAAACACTCACGTCATATGAGCCACGCCATCCGTACTCCCAGGCAGCTCACGCACCAGTGGTACCAGCACGTCCACCATCCACTGGCTCTCGCAGGTGCACCAGAACGGGTTGTTGCTGAAGTCAGCAGCCTCCAGAAGGTTCCAGCGGTCCAGGAAGTACGAGCTGATCTGGGTTATGTTGTTGTTGTTGAGGTACAACTGGAACCAAGTGTGTTAAAAATTGTTAAATTAGCAGTAACATTTAGGCCCTGGTTAGTTACCCAATTATCGTCAGGCAACTGCTTGCTTGAAGTTTTATCCTCAATGGGTTTACGTCTAAGGAAAAAAAATATATTTTCTGAACTTCTCGAGCAGGATTCCAACCTCTTGCGGTTGGAATCGGTCTTCTCTTGCGGCGGTGATGAAGAAATCGAATGAGTTTGGAAGTTGGGTTTGTGTAGTTTATGTAGACGAAAATCCTGCTTGAGACCATTGAAGTTTCAAATAGATCGCCTTCGGCTAGGCCTCATTTTTCCTATGCAAGGAAAAGTAACAGCTACGTTCTTTTCTCAATCGTCAATCACGCATAGGCTACTGTGGTGGTTTTGGTTTTGCTTTAGCCTGATAACCTTATTTTACACGAGCTTTTACCCGCGACTTCGTCTGCAGGGAATTAAACACTAAATTTCCAAAGCCAGAATACTTTTAAAACAGAATACTTTTCTGGGATTACGGGATTTGTGGGATTCCCCGGATTTCTATTCAAAGTCCTCTCCCGGGATTCCTCTAATGAGTTTGCGGGATTTTTCCGGGATTATCCGGGATAGCCTTTAACTTATTCCAGGTTACAAGCTTCATGTAAATTGGTTGAGTCGTTTTAGCGTGATTGAGCAACAAACATCCAAACATCTAAACATCCAAACACACGAACTTTCAGCTTTATTATATTAGTAAGATAAGTGATTTTGGTAGGACTTCTTCAAACTAAAGGTCTCAGGAATCATTTGTTAGTGTTTCAATGTATTCTAGCTTATGTAGTGTCCTCCTACTACAGTTATCCTACCTCCCTGAGCTGCGGTCGTCTCTCCACGTCATCCTCGTCCTCCCACGCGAGGAACGTGGGGTCTATGGTGGTGAGCCGAGGGTTGTGGGACAGGTGAAGAGTGACCAGACTCTGCAGACCACCCAGAGCGCCAGCCTCGACTGACTTGAGCTTGCTGAGTCGGCGGATACTGAGCACTTTCAATTTGGTCAGCGTGGCGAATGGACTAGAAGAATAGAAGAATTGCATTCGATATGGCATACTTAATTATGTCGTTAGTCTGCTACTAAATATGCTCGTCAGCTTTTAACTTTATATTCTACTACTACTACTACTACAGCCTATTTGCGTCCCACTGCTGGGCACAAGCCTCCTCTCATCACTAGAGGGTTTGGGCTATAGTCCCCACGTGGGCCCAGTGCGGATTGGGGACTTCACACACATCTTTGAATTACTTCGCAGACTTCGCAGAGACTAGCTAGATGCTAATAAGTCTTAGAAAGGTACTGTGGGCATCGTCAACTTCGGAACCCTATACTTTGCGCGTGGCCCAACACGCACTTGGCCGGTTTTCTGTCATTGTGTCTGGACGGAGGAAGCCGTGTTGGTTGTCCCAGTTGTTCGACCTACCGCCTCTCATGCAGAGGGTCGGGGGTCCGATTCCGGCTCGCACCTCTAAGTTTACTTATGTGCGAAATTCAATTTGAATTTACCACTCTTTTTCGGTGAAGGAAAACATCGTGAGGAAACCTGCACGCATCTGCGATGTAATTCAAACATGCGTGTGAAGTCCCCAATCCGCACTGGGGCCGCGTGGGGACTATAGCTCAAACCCTCTTGTGATGACAGGAGACCTGTGCCCAGCAGTGGAACGCAAAATAGGCTGTAGTAGTATGAGCGTGGACTACGTAAAGGACTTACGTGTTATCACTAATACTCTCAATAGGATTCTTGTCCAAATTGAGGTACATCAGGTTTACAGCCTCTCCTATCCTGGGCGGCACGGTGGTGAACCGGTTCCCACTGATATCCAGGTTCTGAAGCCTTCGTAGCCGCCGGAACAAACCCTCAGGAATGGTCTCCAGGTCGCATGAGCTGAGGGTTAAGTTCTGGAAAGAAATATCATCATCATCATTTTGTTAGTGGTAGGACCTGGTGCTGGGTCCGTCCGGGGTGGTACCACCGTCTTTCCTCGCTAACCTGCCGCCAAATAGCAGTGCTCGCACTGTTGTGTTCCGGTAGGGGGCTAAGGCAGCCGGTGAAATTTCTGGCACAGAGGCATTCCATCTTAGGCCTCAGGGTAGGCAACGCATTCCAGATCTTATGGTTTCTTAATCCTAATACTGATGATCTCCATCATAGGGTTTTTTGTATCCATGGGCCGCAGTGACCACTTACCATCAGGTGGGCTGCACAGCCACGCCCATTTACCTATACCATTGGTATAAAAAAATGTAACATCGAGCAACAAATCACAAGCATATACTCTATAGGTACTAATCGATCGTCAACTGCACGCTAAAATGCCCCTGCTGATTGTTCTTATTCTTCTTTCTGATTTTTTCTGCGTTTTGTGTATGTGATGTTTAATCAAATAGAATTGTTGTTGTACAAATACGTGCGTATGTGTGATTAGTTTTGATATACCTATACAGGGTGTCCCAAAAGTAACACGTCACAGTGACACCGGAGGTAGGTCAGCCTAAGTGGTACCGAACCAACCTAACAGACCTCAGTAAAAGTTGCTTGGTTTTCGAGATATCGCCAATTTTCAACTTTTTCAGAATTTTCCCGCTTTTTAACATGTTATGTGGCAACATTTGCTCAGACAGCCCTTGTGCTTGGGTTTTTTTATTTGTACTTTATCAGGAATAGTCCAGTAAGATGATACAAGTGTTATTTGGTCGATTATAAATGTAAAACGCGAAAAATTCCTGAATAAAACTTGAATTTAACTGTCGGAAAAACATTAATTGCGTCTTTGACACACTACCGTGAAAAAAAAGTGCTAGAAACTAAATGAGCAAGTGACTTTAGGAACATGCGTATGTTATGCTGATTCTAAAATGGTATCACACATAAATCTTAATGCAGTAATCGAGGAAGGAATTTCCAATAACCCATGAAAGGCCATGCGGTCACAAACAGTAGCTGCCAGGTAAAAACTACCTTATCGCCTTTGATACCTTACCTTTTTTACCCGACTGCGCACCGCAAAGGAGGGTTATGTGTTTACCTGTCTATGTATGTATGTATGTATGTATGTATGTTTGTTCCTTTGTGGCACACTAGAGATCAAACGCGTTGGTCGATTTTAATGAATCATACGTCAATCGATTCGTCTGAAATGCGCGAGTGTCACTGAAGATATGAAATTAATCAAAATTCAAAATGGCGGCCACCAGACGCCATATTGTACAAAATAAAAAAATAAAAAACAACCAACTATGGCATGTGAGGTATCGTTTAATAGGTATTTAAAAATCATTATTAGGTTTCTTTGACCATTTTTCAGACAAAAGAACCGTTTATGATTTATAACGATTCAAAGTTCCTTTACTAACCACGTAAAGTAGGTACCTCTAATCTAAAGATGCCTACAGTCGGGACCCATTTAAAATCTAGGTTAAAATGTTACAAATAATGGGTCCCGATAGTAGGCATCTTTAGATTCCTCAATAGCAATCAATATTTGATATATGTTAGTGTCGAACATGAAATTATTTCCATGGTGTCATTTCTCAGTAGGTACGATCGCCATTAGACGTAATATGAGCAAGCAAGAGTGATCAAAAATATCTGAGCATGTAGTCTAACGTCTTGACAGTAAGATCGTGTCCAGATATTTATGATCACATTGTTCGCTACCATATATCTGATGGCGACGGTAAATATTACTTAACATAATCCTAGCTACTACTGAACTAAGTAGTCTTGTTTTTTCTTTTTAGTTTTTTACGCAGTCGGGTTTTTTGTTTTTTTTAATTAACTTTTTGTTATTTGACTAATGAACTAGAGCGAAAAAGGTGTACGTATTAATAATAAAGGGAGATAATCTTATTTGAAGGATGTCGTTTGCTAATAACAGCAATGACGCACGTGTAAAACGCAAAACCCAAGCACAAGGGCTGTCTGAGCAAATGTTGCCACATAACATGTTAAAAAACGGGAAAATTCTGAAAAAGTTGAAAATTGGCGATATCTCGAAAACCAAGCAACTTTTACTGAGGTCATGTTAGGTTGGTTCGGTAGCACTTAGGCTGACCTACCTCCGGTGTCACTGTGACGTGTTACTTTTGGGACACCCTGTATATTAAGACGCGCACGTTCGCCGCGGGCGGTGTAGGTTACAGGACGACACAACTTAGAAGGCGCGCGGTGAGGTACTTAAGCCGTTGACGCAGAGTCTACTACTACAGCCTATTTGCGTCCCACTGCTGGGCACAGGCCTCCTCTCATGACGCAGAGTCTATTTTTGCTTAATCCACGCGCCTTCTAAGTTGTGTAAATCTGTACCTGTGTTGGTGCGAGTTATTATATTAAAGTAAGTAAGTTTAGTAATAGTACATTACAGACCTAGGGGTGGTGAATTCGTAAATGTCCCAGATCGCAGGTTTCTGTGGCCCGAACCGAAGGTGAGGGCCATAAATATCCGATCTAGGGCTTTACGAATTACCACCCGTGGTTTGTCAAAAGTTTTACGTCTTGCCTTGGCCAAGAAGTGAGATTTTCTTTCCGCGTAGCGGGTAGAAAATCCCACTTTATGGCCAAGGGTGATGTAAATAAAGTTTACTGTCTCTGAAGAAATGCTCGAATCTTCCAATGTTACTTTTGAAAATGCTTAAGTGCACAGTCAAATGTAAGCTTATAATTGAATGAACTTTTTTTTACTAATTCGTTGTGCTTAATTAATTTTATTACCATTCGAGTATAAATGCTTATAAAAATATACTTTCAGATGATGTTAAAGGACGTAATTCTAGAAAATTACATTGTTCGAAGACGAAGAGACCTGGTCATTGACCACATATGATTTAAGTTAATTCATTTATTTTGTCAAAGTCCGTTACGGAATGGTGGCCAAGATTGGGTCGACGATCAGCAGGCAGACCATCAGCTCGCTGGTCGGACGACATTTGGCAGTTGGCAGGGAAGCGGTGGATGAGACAGGCTCAGGACAGGGTAGAATGGCGTAAGAGTGAAGAGGCCTTTACTCAGCAGTGGGTGTATATAGGCTGATATATATTTATTTTGTGCCGAGTTATTATCGGCATGCGATATGTCACTAGGTCATAATGTTATCTTTTAAATTACTAAAGTCGGTGCCTAGGCGTTCTCGTATTCACAATTAGTCAAGCTTAAAACCGTGAAAGTATAAACACCAGCCAATAACGTGCTGTTTTCCACTTCAAAATGAAGTCAATTATGATTTTAACTTGTGTAATATTAATATTAACTATTCAACGTCAAGTAGAAGGAGGTGTGGTTAAGGATTTTTTCGGCAAAGTCCATGAAACAGCCCAAGTTGTGCGCGAAGATGTTAGAAAAGTTTGGAGGCCAGATACCGTAACTAGCACCAGTGAAAACCCTAAAACGGACGATAAAGGTGCTGCGGAAAATGAACCACCAGCTCACTTGCCCGAAACTAACAAAAAAGATGTAACTCAAACTGAAAACATTGACAAAAAAACAGAAGCCAATATACCAGCAGTAACAGAAGGGAAGGACAATCATGAGGAAACTACCACGGTTACTACAACCACTGAAAGGGAAGGAAGGGAGAACATCAAAGCTGGTTGCTTGCCAGGCCAGGGTAGAACTCCGGACGGTAGATGCAGGCCAACATATTGATAAATCAACCAAAACACACAAAAAAGCCTTGGCCGTCTTTTCTTAAATGAAGAACATTGCATAAAACTTCTTAGGTATGTTTGTGAATTTAATTTTCAATTGTACATGTTCTACTTACTGACATTAAAACTACGATCCTCGGATCGAATATTTTAGCATTGTCTCTTATTGAATATTGTTTAGTTATTTAGAAGAAATGTAAATTATTAACACAGCCGTTGCCCGGGACTTCGTACCATGTAGCACAGAATTTGCGTACCTACCCTATTATACTATATAACAATATAGGGGTATGAAAAAATATGGTTTGGCCCTTGGAGAATCCGATAGCGTGAAAAAAACCTGGATAAAAAGTATCCTATGTTATTTCCTGCCTTAACCCCGTACCGGGACCACAGAATATTCAATAGTACTACATACAGAATAGCCACGGAATCACCCGCCTGAATCTAGCCGGCGCGCAACTCGCTCCCAACTCGCCCTTACCGTCATTTGTTTCATCCGGAGATGGAGAGTGAATTGGTCCGCATAGTGGTACACACACATTTACAAGTGTAGGTACAGACGTTCTCGCACGCAAAGATTGACACTTCATTCGAATTGTGTTCGAAATCTCGTGTTTTAAGCAAATAAATAAATATTTGATTTGATCTGGTAATTGTTAGTGGAAGGACCTGGTGCTGGGTCCGTCCGGGGTGGTACCACCGTCTTTCCTAACCTGCCGCCAAATAGCAGTGCTCGCACTGTTGTGTTCCGGTAGGGGGTTAAGGCAGCCAGTGAAATTACTGGCACAGAGGCATTCCATCTTAGGCCTCAGGGTAGGCAACGCATTCGAGATCTTATGGTTTCTTAATGGGGGATCATAGGATATCGGTGTCCATGAGCCGCAGTGACCACTTACCATCAGGTGGGATATACTATAAAGAAAAAAAACTTACCCGTAATTTACTCAGATCGCTGATAGCAGCCTGCGTTACAGAGTCTATGTAAGCCATGGGGTTCCCGCTAAGGTCCAAATGAGTGATGTCTTGCATGAAGACGAAGATATCCTTTGGGAGAGAGTGGATGTCGTTGTGAGCGAGGCTGAGGTAACGCATCTTGGAGAAGCGGATCGCCTGCCCTTCATTGATCACGGGCCCCTGGAATGATGAATTAAGTACGTAATAATGTACGGCCTCAATTACGTTTATGTTCACCAAAAATGAATAGTAAACGTGTACCGATTTCGATGATTCTTTTTTTATTCGAAAGGTGGTACGTCCAAGTTGGTCTCATATTAATTGGGTTCAGTTCTGATGCTGGGATACATGAGAAAATGAGGGAACTCCTCGAAATTTGCTAGCACGTAGATGATTTTGGTGTCAATTTCGAAGACTACAGAGTTACTTATGTATTTAATTTCAATAGTAATGTTTGGACTCTGTAGACGAAAAAAAAATTTTATATAAGAAAATAAAAACTGCCTTCAAACTCCGACAGACTGCGAAGTCGATGTCAAGTGAACCGACCCAAAGAAATGATAATCTATAATGACATCGCAGTCTGTCGGAGTTTGAAGGCGATTTTAATTTTTTTATTAAAAAAATTCACTAGTTACAAAACTTTAAACGTTAGGTCAGGTTAGGTTAGGTCCTCTCATGCAGAGGGTCGCGGGTTCAAATCCGGCTCGCACCTCTGAAATTATTTATGTGCGAAATTCAATTTGAATTTACCACTGAGCTTTTCGGTGAAGGAAAACATCGTGAGGAAACCTGCACGCATCTGCGAAGTAATTCAAGGATGTGTGTGAAGGCCCCAATTCGCACTGGGCCCGCGTGGGGACTATACCCAGTCCTGTGCCCAGCAGTGGGCCGTAAATAGGCTGTTGAAGTAGTAGTGAAACGTTAGGTCAGGTGCTCTATAAAACTTCGAAGTATACTCAGAAGAATGGATAGGCTCAGAAGTCCAGAAGACACTCACCATAAACACTCTCATGTCCAGTGAAGACGTGCTCAACTTGTTATAGCTGAGGTCCAATGTCACCAGGGTCTCGGTCAGTCTCTTGAAGCATCCGTGCTCTATGACCTCGATCCCACAGTTGGAGATGGTGAGGTTGGAAATCGGCAGGGTTGGGATCTCGGAGAGAGACGTCAGGTGGTTGCCACTGAGGTCTACTTCGGATGGGAAGAAGGTTTCTAGATCTGAAATGGATACGTATAAATACGTTAAGGCCCGGCTCCTGTATCCACAAAATGCCTCGTTTTGGCTAAGGATGGTTAAAATTTGACATTGCGCTATAGAGAATATGTCACGGATATAGGAACCCGGCGTAAATGAGGCAAATGGATAAGTTTGTGTAAAAGTTTGTCACCTCTAGACTATTTTTCAATCGGTTTCAGAAAAGTTTCTCAGTTCGATTGTGTTGTTTTTTGTTTGTTTCTTAAATGCATATGTACCTACTACGCCAAGTTTAAATAGATTTTGATTGGGTTGCGTTCTGTATATGGTACTTATCTATGAGGAAATGACGTAACTTCTAAAAGCTTTAAGTTCTTATATTTTTATCGACTGTTACGTTTCTTTTCTTGGTGCCTGACTGAACACTTCATTCCAATATTTATTTATTTATTTATTCAAAATTTTTACACAGCATGACAGTATCTACTAAAGCACTGTGGAAAACAATATAATATTACAGTAATACATAAGGACACATCACAATAATTATAAATAGGTATCTACAATAAATTAACATATCACCTTAACTAATAGGTAACTGTTAATAAACGCACATCCATCGTCTCACAGAACTTCAAACATTCTTCACAGTCTTCACACACAAGTATCCATCTGCTAGCAAAAATATCAAAGGTGCTGAAGCAAGGAGAGCGTTCAGGCCGTGAAGCGACCGAACAAGCGGCGAGTTTGAGCGGGAGACGGTGCGCGCCGCCGCGGGCGCCAGCAGCGGGGCCTGGCGCGGGCGGAGCCCGAGGTTGTTCGGGGAGGGGACATACAGGCGCACCACTTTTTCCACCAACTCCAGGCAGTCGGAGTCACCCCGCAGGATGCTAGCGGTCTTAACCAATAATCTGCTATTCCGCCTTACTTCCAGGGAATTAAAACCTAAGGTACCCAGTAGGATTGGAGACTTCACACCCCGCCCGCTGGCCGCCGCTGGCTGGTTTGGGCCCGCGTGGGGACTAAAGCCCAAACCCTCTCGTGATGAGAGGAGGCCTGTGCCCAGCAGTGGGACGCAAATAGGCTGTAGTAGTAGTAGTACCCAGTAGGTACTTTGTTGGGTATAAGAAAGGGTAATACCCATACATTTTCTTGTACAGGAAACGTAAAAATGACTTTTGCACTTTTTCCAATAGCAAGATATAACGATCCTCGTAGGGATTCCATACGACTGATACAGTTTCAAGCTTGCTTCTGACAAGAGCAGAGTAGAGAACCTTTATTGCCCTGAAATCACGGAAGTCACGAGCATTCCGGATAATGAAACCTAACCTACGATAGCAATGTAGAGCCAGGGATTTTATGTGGTCATGGAAGTTAAGATTTTTATCAAACGTAACCCCCAAGTCCTTAATAGAATCAACCCTTTGTAAAGTATCAGAGCCCAGTACGTAATTAGCGTCGATGAGATTATGACCGCGGCCAAATGTCATCACGGAACACTTTGCCGTATTGAAAAGAAGCCTATTTTCGTTGCTCCACTGGAACAACAGGTCAATATCGTTCTGGAGCGACAGATTATCAGACGACTGTTGTATCCCATAAACAAGCTTCAAGTCATCAGCATAGAGTAAGCATCTGGCGCATTTTGGAATTAAAGCAAGATCGTTTATCATAATGCCGAAAAGTGTAGGGCCAAGAATTGAACCCTGGCTGACTCCGGAGCGAGTGTGGTATGTTTCGGAGGTGAAACATCCATGCTGCACGAATTGCTGCCTATCACGTAGGTAACTGGCAAAGAACTGGAGTAGTTTAGGAGAAAAACCAATGCGAGATAATTTATACAACAGGACATCATTGTCCACACGGTCGAAAGCCTTTTTGAAGTCGAAGTACACGACGTCAACTTGAATTCCCTCATCCAGATGTTCAGAGATGGTATCAACCAGGGTCAGGAGATTTGAATATAAAAAGGTTAAGAAATTTCGATACCACAGAATTTATCGTATTAATCCTGAATCAGTTTCCAACAGCCCACCTTTCCAATCGTCGACGGAGAAGGAAGTCCTTATGTCCCGGGCGGCGCAGTCGACGCGGCCGTCGACGCAGGCGCACGTGCTGCAGATGACGCCCGGGGCCGCTGTGCTGTCTGCAAATTCTGCAATTGTTTAAATGTCATCATCATCATTTCAGCCGTAAGACGTCCATTGCTGGGCTGGACATAGCTCGCGCTGCTTAATGAAATGAAATGAAATGAAAAAATATTCATTAGGAACATAAAATAAGTCAACATAGTTGGCAAGTTAGATAAGTATAATGTCTAAAACAAACAAGCTTAGTATGCCATTTTTACAATTAGCTTAAGATATTTCCTAATTAGAATTTTGGTGTAAAATATATAAGTAAGTATACCTTTCTGTCTAATACCACAGAATATTTAATAGTACAACGTACAGAATGGCCACGGAATCACCCGCCTGAATCTAGCCGGCGCGCAATTCGCGCTTAACTCGCCCTTAGGTACCGACATTTGTTTCATCCGCCGGAGATGGAGAGTGGATCACTGGCCCGCGTAGTGGTACACACACATTTACAAGTGTACAGACGTCCTGGCACGCAAACATTGACACTTCATTCGAATTGTTTTCGAAATCGTGCTTTTATAGACCGTGCCCGCCCTGTTACCTTTGTGTTTGTAAGTAGGTAAATCTTTTCATCGGTTCCATAGTTACATCGTAAAGGAGCAACAAACATCCAGAAAAAGTCCTCACATTCAACGTTTATAATTTAGGTAGGTACTAGTTAGCTTTTCCCGTCGTCTGTGTTTAACGGGATAAAGAGTATCCTTCGCATCCAGGTTATAGGTACGTAAGTTATCTGTGTGCCAAATTTCATGCAAATTAGTTTAGTCGTTTTAGCGTGATTGAGTAACATCCATTCGTACTTTTACGTATTCGTGAGGAAACCTGCACGCATCTGCGAAATTCAAAGATGCGTGTGAAGTCCTAAAAGTACTACTACTACAGCCTATTTGCGTCCCACTGCTGGGTACAGGCCTCGTCTCATCAAGAGAGGGTTTGGGCTATAGTCCCCACGCGCGCCCAGTAGGTACGGATTGGGGACAAGTTACTTACCTTATAATAATTGTGATTTATATAAGTAAGACCTATAGGTAGGTACTTAAAATAGTCAATCATACCTGTAGCATCCTGTGATAATACCACGCTAAAACTTAAGAATACGCACAAAACACTCAAAAACATGATTTTTCACAGACGCGGCATCACTTCAGACTTCAAACTGACGAAAATTCTTATTGAGTCCTTGAAGATAACAACATACAGTTGGACATGAAAAAAAGAATGCAAAGATTAAGCAAAAACCGTTAAAAGGAAGGTACATTCCATTGTGCCTATATCCACTTTATTCTCTGAGAGACTTTGGTGTGATAATTTAACTGCAATGAAATTTAGCCAAAAATGGTGAGACGGTTGGTAATAATTTGCTTTCTTCGTCTCCGCTGTCCGAGTGTTGTCTGGTAGAGATTACTTTATGGCTATGAAGCCTCCTGCTGTGTATCATACATACATGTGCTAGCTTCCGCCCGCGACTTCGCCCGCATCCCTGCGCGGAATTTGCGGTTATCGCGATCCCGTGGTGGATGTCCTTTCCTTTCCCAGGACTTAACTATCTCCATACCAAATTTCATCCAAATCGGTCAAGCGGTTGAAGCGTGAAAAGGTAAAAGATAGACAGAGTTACTTTCACATATATAATAGTAGCCGTTTGCCTGCGACTTCGTCCCGCGTAGACTTTGAATTTGCGTACCCGACGATACTATACATAGAGACAGTTATTAGTTATAGAAGTACCTATTGAAAAATTGGTTTGACCCGTGGAAATCCCGTTCCCGTGGAAATATCGGGATAAAAAGCATCCTATGTTATTCCCCGGGTCTCAAACTCTCCATACCAAAATTCATCCAAATCGATCCACTCGGTGCGACGTGAAGGAAGGACAATAGTTATTTGTTATGCAAGGCTGCAAAGTTGTTGTTTGCTGTGAGTGCGTGATTGAGACCCGAGTGAACGAAGGATTCTAGGGTTGAACCACGAGCGAAGCGAGTGGTTCAAATATAGAATCCTGAGTGTAACGAGGGTTTCAAGGCACGAGACAGCAAACGACTTTGCTGCTGAGCGCAACACAAAATTTTTCACCTCACGCGCGATTGTTCGGGAAGAAGAATTAGTTCGGCGTCACGTACAGTTTGTGCTAACTCTGGAGGAGTTAAATTCGTATCTTCATCGCTAGAATCGCTCATATTTTCTTTATTACTTCGTATAGGTATTCTAAATTACAAAACCAGCAATGTAAAACTTTTTATTTTTTTAATGTTTTTTTTTGTGATTTGGAACGCAACCTCCGGGGTTGCGTTCCAAATCACTCCTACTCGTACTTCAAGATTCAATTATTCATTGAATACAGTTAAAATATACACATATTTAAGTATTTTTGTGATAAACATAGTCAAATAATGAAATACATCTGAAACGGTGTATTATTAATATAATTTTATTAATGATGATATTAAGTAAATTGAACCTTTATTTTAATAAAACTCTCACGACGAATTGCGTTTCAGAACGTATCGTTGTTTTTTTTATTGTGACAGTGGCGTCATGCGTCGTTCGAATTTCAAAAACACTTTCCACGCTAGCGGATAAAATCAACTTTTGCGCTCGGATTGATATCGATATTGATATGATTAAGAAATGACCTGGTGTTAGTGGATTCAAACTCTCGACCTCTATGTCCTCTCGATGACACCGACACTGAGAATGTGAATCCACTAACACCAGGTCATTTCTTAATTGGTGAAGCACCTGTAGCAGTTCCTACCACCATGTACCTACAATGAAAATGATAAAATATATAACATGTCTCGTTGGCAGCATCTGCAAAAACTAGTAAATGACTTCTGGCGCCGATGGCAAGAAGAATATCTCTCTAGGCTGCAACAACGCCCAAAATGGATGAAGAGAGAGAGAGAATTTGACATTGGAGACATTGTGTTGATAAAATCCGACAACTTACCTCCAGGAAAATGGTTCTTAGGGCGTATAATGCAGAAACATCCAGGGGCAGATGGATTTACTAGGGTATACAGTGTGAAAAGTGGAAACAGTGTAGTGAAAAGAACTATTACTAAATTATGTGCATTACCCAAGCTGCAAAACGACCACTTTCGAGCCAGTGAGGTGAAAACAAACAAACACACTTCACATTTATAATATTAGTCTGGATAGTATGGATTCGTGGGTCTACTCGTTCGAATGAGATACCTGTCTATACTTATTTCCATAATATATCTCTAACACACTACACTAGCTGAATATACTATATCTTCATGCACAGTGTTCAAGTGTGTTTCGTATTTGTGGGCCATGGCGGCTCATGCAGAGGCTGTACTACTTTTCAATTCAATTCAATTCAATCATTTATTCAGCAAATTGGCCACATAGGGGCACTTTTACACGTCAGAAAAGAATTTACTAGCGCTTCCTAGACCCATTGCTTGAGAAGAAGCGCCGCAACAAACTCAAGCAGAAGGCCTTTTTTCAAAATTTACACATAGTTATAACATTTACATTACATGTATAAAATATACATATCGGTACGTACTACAATTACATTGAAGGGATGTATAGTCCCTAACTTAAACTTAAATCTAAGATCTTAGAGATGTATAGTCTCCAAGGGTCCAGAAAAAAAAAAAAATAATTATGGAGATGGCCTCCATTGTCAAATAAATATAAATTCCATAGATGTCGACAGTCTCAAAATGTCAATAAATAATGAAATACATCATGTATAAAAGAGTTCATTAATACATGTCAATAAGAACATGATGAGGTCTCTCGCTTAAAATGTTTGACTTAGTAATATATTTAAAGCTAATGATTATTTTTAAACGTCCTTGCAAGCATGAACAGACCGGACCCCACAGACAGCACCCGTTCACGAGCGTGACGACTACTACGATCAAAGCCTATTTGCGTCCCACTGCTGGGCACAGGCCTCCTCACGAGAGGGCTTTTCCATCACCGACAAGCTCAGTGGTAAATTCAAATTGAATTTCGCACATAAGTAAACTTAGAGGTGCGAGCCGGAATCGAACCCCCGACCCTCTGCACGAGAGGCGGTAGGTCGAACCACTAGGCCAAGAGGCTAGGGGATTCAAGATTTCGAATTTTCAATTCAATGTTGCATTAGCTGCCTTGTCAAATTGTGTCTTCGGGCACAAAGTGGTCTTGGCACACCAACGCATTAGATCTTTCTGTTGCCAATAACTTTTATTCTTTGACAACGAATTATTGATTTGGTTATCTGTAGATAAGAAAAGTTAGCGGGGCTTTATCTCGACTAAGAAAACAACTTTGACTGTTCGACAACAGAGGTCATTTTACTTTGCGTAAGAAGTTTCATGAGAAAATGAAATCCTTTTTAACTTAATATAAATATTATTGAGTAAGTAACTGTTCATAGATGACTAATACTCCAGCTTATCTAATAGCGTTGGCTATTTATGCAATTAGATACTATTGATAATGATAAATACATATGATATTTATCAAAACAGTTATGTGTAAACGCGTCGAGCTAGATTAAAAGGTCAACTTGACGCTTGATCCTATAGGGAACAGGGAGATCCCTATTTAAGACTTCGAATTGGCTATGGGTGAAAAATGACAATGTGCTCGATTTTTTTTTTAAGGATAGGAATAACCTTCCGTTTCAAGAGAAAAAAATCTCAAAATTTTCCGTGCCGTAGATTCTGCGTAAAAAAAAAGAAATTGATTTTGTGTTATGACGATTGAAATAAAGGTGTTTCCTTGGTCCAAGTATGCAGCACTACTTCTAAAAAAAGTGTTGACACTAATGACATTATTGATTTTTTCAACCCCGTATATGATCAACACCGTGATGATTTTACGTTCCCTAATATATGCCTTATGAAATCCATTTCCTTCCCGCTCGAATCGAGGCCCAGCAGCTGCATAACGTTTGGCCATCCGTTACGATGGGAATTATGACCGGTAGGTTTTCAATACGAGTGGAGCTTTTAAATTACGGATGGGCTTGCATTTGACCCTAATCACACATGATGGAAAGTAATGATAGATAGGGTCTAAGGTTGAACACTCTTACCCAGAAGTGCCTATTTACTTTAGACTTGAATACACCAAGATTACAGGAACTGGGAAACACAAACGCAGGGAGGGAATTCCAAAGTTTAGCAGTGCGAACAAGAAAAGATTTAGCACATCGCTTTGTTCGACTCATGGGAAACTCAACCACATGAGGATGGAACCCTCCCGTCGTCTAGTAGTCCGATGACAAAAAGTAGACGGTGGTATAAGGTCGTGAAGTTCCTGAGCGCGCTCTCCAAAATACACCTTCCAAAAGAAACCGACAGATAGGCAACCCTACGCCGATGCTCCAAGCTTTGAAGCTTGGTTCTAGCTCCACGGTCAACCGAGTCCAAAGCATCCAGCTGATACTTTGCAGAGCCATCCCAGAGGTAACTACAATACCCCATACACGACCGAACTTGTGCTTGGTATAAATGGAGCAACTGTTCCGTGTAAAGTACCGCCGTACCTTTGAGAGGATGACAAGCTTTTTGCAGCGTAAGGTTCAATTTCGTATAGAAAAACTACTTATTTCACGAACCTCTCACCCTTTGACAGTCGTAATCCACATCGCAAATGGATGATCAAATGTAATGCCGCGCTGCTGGTCAAACAAGGGTAGGTTAACAATAGGTGTGTTTTTTTGTGATTGAAGTTTTGTAGTTTAAAGATTACCTTAGATTAAAAGTTTGTGATTAGAATAGGAAATGCCTTTTCGATGACGAATGAATTATCAATCTTAATTTACCTGAACCGGATATAACAAAACCGAAATAAGTACTTATAGCGTAATTCTTGTACCGAATTGGTTCTGATTGTAACGACGTCTTTGCCTGTTTTCTCTTTCTAAAGATTTTGTGCATGATTCATCATCATTATCATTTCAGCTGATAGACGCGTCCACTGCTGGACATAGGCCTCCCCCAAGGCGCGCCACTCAGACCGGTCCTGTGCCACTAGCATTCACCGCGTTCCCGCGACCTTTACTAGGTCGTCGCTCCATCTTGTTGGAGGCCTACCGACAGCTCGTCTCCCGGTTCGCGGACGCCACTCGAGAACTTTCTGGCCTCATCGGCCATCAGTCCTGCGAGCAATGTGCCCCGCCCACTGCCACTTAAGGTTCGCAATTCTTCGACCTATTTGGGTGACCCTAGTTCTACTGCGGATATTCTCATTTTTTATTCTATCTCGCAGAGAAATGCATGATTACCTTACCACTGTTTAGTTTTTATAAATATTATGTAGATTATAGATACTATTCAAATAAAATTAAATAACCATGACTTCTTCACCTGCAACCATTTTAGGACATATGTAGTCAGTAAGTAGGTAAATGGTTTCTCATAATAAAATAATAAATTAACCAAACTTATTTTATTAAAATTCCATATATTAATTTATAAAATATACCTTACAACTAGCTCGGTAAGCAATTCACTGTTACCATAGGTACTTATACAGGCACACAAAAGGTCTGCCCACTTTTGGACCCTATTGCACGGAATATGATGAAAAACAAACCTCAAGTAGTAAATAAAAACATCGGATTTTGTCAGACAATAATGTGGCAAATACTTAGGTATTTCACAGTCAAGTTATTAAATTTCGAACAGGTTCTTAAGTACTATAAACTTATTTCTTGTTTACTACTTATAGCATATACTTAAATATAATATATTATATTTATTCAAACAAGTGCGTTTTCGGAACTGGACAGCAAAAATCTGATAAAATTGTATACTATTGGAATGACTACTTCCTTAAGTATTATTGATTGCGTTTTCCAAGTTTTTATAAAGTAGAGTCGTCTAAAATCTTGTTTGATACTTGCCTTATCCGCATCTGCAATTGCCTGAATCCTGAATACTGTAGTGTAAACATAAAAAAACCTAAAGTAAACGCCTCCTTTACGTAGTATTATGATAAACGAAGGGTTTCAATAATGTTATCAGTATTAAAACTTAAGCAGCCTGTAGTGCAGTAGCCTGACTGTAAATAAAATAGACATTCCAGATTTGATAGAATATAGTTTCAATAGTATCCTACAAGATTTGAACAGTATACGATCATCTAAAATCTGTGCCGCTTGCCCAATCCGCATCTGCAGTTTAGCCTGCAGGTTATATGTAGTTGTCTTCAGCGGGGGCTCGCTTGTAGAAGGCGCGGGACACGTCCACGGGCCCGCGGAGCCCGAGCCAGCCGAAGTAGCCGCGACGCCAGAGCAGCATCAGGGACAGCATCACGGGGACTGCTAGGAGCACCCCTGAAACAACGCAAAGAAAATTACCGTAGTTTAACATAGTGTAGAATTTACAGTGTGAAATTCCTCCCGTCATTTTTGGTTCCGTACACAATGGGTAAAACGGGACCCTATTACTAAGACTCCGCTGTCCGTCTGTCTGTCCGTCTGTCACCAGGCTGTATCTCACGAACCGTGATAGTTAGACCGTTGAAAATTTACAGTTGAAAATAATAAAAGACAGAATAAAACATTTAAATAGTGTTTCTGATGATCTATGGAATGACATCTTGATCGACTACTATCTCTACGTCTTGCCAATAAGTTTTTCCAGCATTGGCGCCCTCTCTCTCCGGCCGGCCCTACAGGTCCCTAATTTGTATGCAGGCTACCAGGCAGCGACATCTATTATCGTATTTAACACTTATTTCGGGTGTACGCTGATTTGTTTGAAGGTTGTCATTCTAAGTTTACTTTACTTCTTCTATGGTTATGATCTGCCTTATGAACCAACTCACCAATAAGAGTACCCAGCAGAATGGCGCCATCCCTCTCTGGCCGGTTGCCGTATTTGTCGACACAGCGCATGGTGCGGTGGATGTCATGGAGGTGCTTCATTGTGTAGCCTCGCATCTCGATGGGCTCCTGGCAACTGAGGTGGGAATCGACATTAGCTAATGTGGAACCAAGATGTATAATGGACCTTTGATATCAGGTGAGCAGACGGATAAGAAAATTAGGGCTTATCATTTAATTTGTTACTAAATATCTAAGTAAAGCATATTCGTTTTCGTTGCCAAGAATGCAGAGGACCTAAATAATCGCAATGAACTTTACAGGATCATCGGTTATGGTTCATAATTATTGGTCGCTGTTTACTGAAGTCCGCCAGTTGTTTATCTGTGTATTATTTTTGTATTTTCTGTGTTTTGTTTATGGTGTTCAATAACGATTATTGTTGCTGTTGTTGTTTGATAGCGAAATCAAGACGATGGAACAGATCAAACGTAACACAAAATTTCTCTTATGATTAAGCAGGTGTATACTTTGTTTCAAGTAAGAATAAAGGTATGATTAAGAAACATACTGTCTTCTTTTGGTGACTATTTATTTATGGATCCTGAATCCTCTTCCATTAAAGAGCTCTTCTACCATTCTGATGTCAGTGGGCAGGGGCAATCTGTAGGTAGTTGTACTAGATTCCAGTTAGTCTAATTTCTAACGTGTGCATGCAATTTTACATAATGCCAAATATATTTGTTTGTGACTTAAAAATAAAATAATTGAATTAAAAATAAAATTTAAAACTAGAACTAAAAATAACTATAGAAAAAACACCCCTTCCAAAATTTCATTTTGCGGCATGGTGCCCATAACGCTGGCGGCGTTACCTCTCTGGATTGTTAAAGAAATCCTTTGCGAGAGGTAAGCGCCAGCCCTTGGATCGCCGGTTTTGTCGATCAAGTGGGCCGACAACATCCTCATGAAAGCTTTCATGTCTGCCGACCAGGGACCCAGAGTCTCAATTATTTCTAACTAGATCATCCATTTATCTTAACTACTAGCTTCTGTCCGCGACTTGCGACTCGCGTGAAAAAAGGTAGCTTATGTCCTTCCCCAGGACTCCAACTATTTTCATGCCAAATTTCATCTACATCGGTCCAGTATCATGTATCATGGATACTTACACTAGCTTCTCCGAGGCATTGAGGGCCTTTTTCTCCACAATAGGCACCAGAATATCCACCATCCACTGGGTGGAGCAGTCGCAGAGGTATGGGTTGTTGGAAACGTCTAGCTTCTCCAGCAAGTCCCAGCGGGAGAGAAGGCGAGTGTCCACTTCAGTCAGGTTGTTCGATGAAAGGTACAGCTATAAGAGAGGAAGTGTTCAATAATTTACTATATAGGAGTTCGCAGATATTGTGATAAAAATATGGGCTACCTAAGTGTGTGATTATCGAGTAATTTTGAACTTAGCTAGAATACATAAGACACGGAGAAACGTGCAGTATGTAGGTACTTAATGTAGTAACAGCGTTAATACAGCGGTAGCATCACATCCAGGTAAGGACTGAACAATGACAATGATGAAGTAGTAGATTGTATGACTAGGGAGGAAAATGGTAAATTTTACCGCGGGTGGATGGATTTAAGCTATGTCACCCAAGGTGTAATTTTGCCACCGTGTTGTACACTCTCCTTTTCACTCTTCCTATAAGAAAAATTGTACGTTTCTCCTTATTAGCGGGACAAAGGGAGCAACAAAATAATCCTTTTCGAATAGGAGAAGTGAAAAAATCTGGCCGTTTTAGGTCTGGTTTAGACTGTGCGTTGTCTGTAATTCAATCTTGGAACTTTATACTTACAAGAAATACATGTTGTATAAATTGAAGAAGAAGAAATACATTTATTCACACCACATATGACACACAAAATACAAAAAAAAACAAAGGAACAAACATAATAAAGGAAAAAAATGGAATAGAAAAAAAATACAACAATTTATAGTGTGTGTGTCATTGCGGCAGTAAATCGGTCACTGGCTCAGCATAATGCTGGGATGGATGCAAGCGCTGATTTTCAGCCAGCACCGTCTTTAAAAGAGTATTTAAAAAACCCTCACCTCCTTAATGATCGGCCAGTCGTAAGTCTCCCCGATGTCATCAGGCCTCGCCAGCGCCTTCGGGTCAATCTCAGCCAGCTTAGGATTGTAGCTGAGGTGTAGTTTGACCAGGTTCTCCAAGCCTGATAGGGCGCCTGTTCCAATGCGCCGGAGATTCGGCATGTTGCACATGTGGAGCTCTTGGAGTTTGCGGAGGGAAGGGAAGCCGCTGAAAGAAGAAGAAGTCGGTTATTTAGGAAAGGAGTGAAGGATGTCATGGTGGTTATCGCAAAGAAAAAGTGGGCGTGTGCGGGACACATTGCTAGGATGGACGCGAGTCGCTGGACTCGAAGGGTCCTTGAGTGGAGACCATGAGCCGATACCAGAGGGCGCGGCAGACCCCCATAGCGCTGGGTCGATGACATCAGATGACCTCGCCGTGTCATCTGATGTTATCGACCCTGGATCACCGATCGGGACTATATGAGAAGGGCGCAAGACCGCCGGTAGTGGAAACTAAGGGAAGAGGCCTACAGCCATGAATGGATACTCATGAGGCCACCATGATGATGATGATGATGATGATGATGATGATGATGATGATGATTAAGGAAATTGTCCATAACTACGTCTTTTTTGCTGATTGCAGCGGAGCTGTTGCAAGTTTCGGATTGCTACCATCGTCTTACTCGCTTAACCTGCCGCCAAATAACAGTGCTCGCATTGTTGTGTTCCGATAACGGGGTAAGGCAATCGGTGAAGTTACTGCCATTATGACAGCTCAGGGCATGGCAACGCATCAGAAATCTTATGACTTTTTATGGACCAATAACTTGAAATTTTTGTACTTAATATTGTTAAAATTGCTTAAATTGACACCGTGTCTAACCAGCCTAATCCTACAGACATTCATTAAGGCCCGGTTCCTATATCCACGAAACGCCTCGTTTTGCCTACGGACGGTTAAAATTTGACAGATTCTCTATGGAACAAATGTCAAAAATCAACCGTCCGTAGGCAAAACGAGGCGTTTCGTGGATATAGGAACCGGGCCTAAGGCTCGGTTCTTATATTCTCAAAATGCCTCGTTTTGGCCACAGAAAGTTAAAATTGGACGTTTGTTACCTGTCAAATTTTAAGGATACAGGAACCGGGACTAAATGTTGACGTGGATTAGAGGTACGTACAGCGCATCCTCCTTGCCCATATCCAGCTCTACAATGGGATTCTGGTTTAGGTTCAGGTACACGAGGTTCTTGGTCTCTTCCAGCTCCTGGGGGACCATCGTCAGCTGGTTGTCGCTGAGGTCCAGGCGCTCCAGGTAGCGCGGCGTGTGGAGGAACTTGTCAGGGATCTCGGCTAGTTGGCAGGAGCGGAGGCGGAGCTCCTGGAAAAGAGGAGTGGCGAGTTTTGTTGCTTGTTTTTTTTTCATTGCAAGGTCGTGGGAATCCGGGGGAAGCGAGTAGCACAGGACCGGTCTGAGTGGCGGTGACGAGCCTTGAGAGAGGCTTGCACCTATGTCTAGTGGATGTCTTTCGGCTGAAATGATGAATGTCCGTCCGGATAGCTAACACCGACTCGGTAACCTTCCGCCAAATAGCAGTCAGTGAACGCACTGTTGTGTCCGGTGCAATAACCTACTGGCATAGAGCAGGCTTGTGTCCCACTGCTGGGCACAAGCCTCCTCTCATCACGAGAGGGTTTGGGCTATAGTCCCAGGCGGGTCCAGTGCGGATTGGGGACTTCACACACATCTTTAAATTGCTTCGCAGATGCGTGCAGGTTTCCTCACGATGTTTTCCTTCATAGAAAAGCTCAGTGGTAAATTCAAATTGTATTTCGCAAATAAGTAAACTTAGAGGTGCGAGCCGGAATCGAACCCCCGACCCTCTGCATGAGAGGCGGTGGGTCGAACCACTAGGCCACTACGGCTTCAAATACCTACTAGGATAACGTTAAAACAAATAAATAAATACCTTGGGACATTTCACACAAATTGACTTAGCCCCAAACTAAGCGACGCTTATTATTATGGGTGCTAGACAATGATATAAGTAAATACTAAACATCCATGACTCGAGTACAAACATTTGTGCTTATCACACAAACTTTGCCCCGAGCGGGAATCGAACCCGCGACCATCGGAACAGAAGGCAGGTTTACTACCAACTGGCTGGACCAATCCGGCTGTTATCATCATCATCATCCGGTCGTCATTTCATTAACAGCTAACCTTCAACATGGGCAAACTGGAGATGGCGATCAGCGTGACATGATCTATCTTCGTCAGCGGGTTTCCGGACAGGTCCAACGAGGTCAGTTCCGGCAGGTGCTCAAACAGATCCTGGTTGAGCGAGTGGAAGTCGTTGTTGGCCAGGTTGAGGACCCTCATGGAGGAGAGGGCCTCGTATTCATCCGCTGAGTAGCGACCCTGGAACATTATGGAGGTTAAGTAAGAAATTGTTATTTATTTATTACTTACTACTAGCTTCTGCCGACTTCTCGTCTGTGGAATTCGGTAATAGCGTTCCTGCGGAAACTATGCGTTTATCCGTAGAGATAATCTACTATAGGTAGGCCCGCGCCTCCACGTTTCAAAACGCTTCAATGTATTTATTATTATTTGAAAAGCACCACTAACACTCTCACCGGATAGTTGACGTCTGTCTCAGGACGCACACATGCGTTGAGAGCGTTGGTGGTCCTTTACTTAGCAGCGTTTTAAATTGTGGAGGTGCGGGACTTCTTATAATAGATTATCCTTATTAAAAGTAGATGTATGTCTTTATGTTGACCAGTGTTATAAACTACGCCCATAGCAAATTTTGGTGCAGTCAGACTACATTATGTGTTATGGAATCATTAATTAAACTACTTTATCAAACAGATCTTACCTCAAACGCATGCGGACTCAGTTTGCTAGTCAGTTAACTACGTTATTAAACAGATCTTACCTCAAACGCATGCGGACTCAGTTTGCTAGTCAGTTAACTACGTTATCAAACAGATCTTACCTCAAACGCATGCGGACTCAGTTTGCTAGTCAGCTTATTATTACTGAGGTCGAGAACTCTGAGCTCCGACAGATCTCTAAAGCTCGCGTTGTCTATGACTTCTATCTCATTGTGGGATAGATCGAGCTCCTCAATTGGGAGATCGGCGAACGCTGACACCTTGGTAATGTCGTTGTTACTAAGGTCAACTTTGGTCGGTTTGATGTCCGTTAGATCTGGAATTTGCAAAGTGTAGATACAATAATTAGTGAAGCCGTGGTCGCCTAGTGGTTCGACCTACCGCCTCTCATGAGAGGGTCGGGGGTTCGGTTCCGGCTCGCACCTCAAGTTAACTTATGTGCGAAATTCAATTTGAATTTACCATCGTGGTTTTCGGTGAAGGAAAACATCGTGAGGAAACCTGCGCGCATCTGTAAAGCAATTCAAAGATGTGTGTGAAGTCCGGGCACTGGGCACGAGTGGGGACTATATTAGTCCAAACTCTCTCGTGATGAGAGGAGGCCTGCGCCCGGCAGTGGGACGCAAATAGGCTGCAGTAGTAGTAGTAGTACGAGTAGTAGATAGAATAATTACGATAAAAGCCTTCCAGAAAGGGTTAAGTAAGTAAAGTTAGTGGCTTGCGCTGCCGCTGATTTGGCAGCCCATGTGTGGCCAACAAACGAAGTGCTTAGGAGAAAGTTAGCGAAGTTTAGATTTCCGGGACTCTATTTCAAACGGTACATAGGGATTAGGGATTAGAGCGACCATATCCCTAAATAAGAGTATTTTTTCTGCCTCTTCAATAACAGGTATATCAAGTTAACTAGCTTCTTCGCCCACGTGGAATTCGTTATCAAGTTCCCGCCGGAACTATGTGTTTTTCCGGGATAAAAAGTAGCTATGAACTTCTCCGGGACTCAAACTATCTCGATACCAAATTTCATCCAAATCGGTGCAGCGGTTTAAGCGTGAAGAGGTAACAGAGTTACTTTCGCATTCCAATATTAGTATGTATATATCTGGTATATACTATCTCACTATAGGGAGAACGTGTTTCGAATCTGAGCCGCTGAACTTTTTTAAACATGTTTTTCTTTCCACCTCTAGTCAAATCACAAAAAGGGAACTTTTAACTTAAATGAAAATACTCACTACCCCATTCTTCTACACTGAAGAAATTGTCCAGTTTCTGATCTTTGCAGTTCACGGTTCCATTTTTGCAAATGCAGACCCTGCAGATTCCGGTCTCTTTCGCTACGTTGTTGTCGACTTCTGGCGCCTCTGTAGCGGTGGCTGAAAAACGAACTTATTAGTTGTGCTACTCGACGATAGATGGCGGTAAAACCAATGATGGTTGTTTGAAAGAAGTGATAGTGATTCAGTAGTTTGTATCATTTTGTATACAGCGCTTTTAGTAAGTATGTAGATAAAAGCAAAATCACATAAACCTGGTTATTCTTAGCCCCATTTGCACCAAGCAAGCAAGTTATTTGTATGAATTTGACGTGGGTTAAGAGGCTAACCTATTGTTTTCTTCGATTTTATTGTTATTTATGTTATGTCGTGTGTTTTGTACCGAATAAATGTTTCTTCTTCTTCTTCTAACCCGAGGTTAGCGGCTTGTTTCAAGTGGGGCTTAGTTTTTAGGTTATCTTGAGATTAAGATAATAAGAAGGTTTTGCAGGTGATTTTTAGTTCATCCTACTTGACGTAAGATGGCGTTATAAAATTAATTGTTGGATACAATTTATTTTGTTAAATATATGGTATTTACCTAAATAAGTAGGTAAATGATTAATTACTTACAATCTTGTGAGTTAACTCCTATGAAGATAAACAATAAGACGAAGCAGGATACAATTCGACCCATATTCTCTGAAAATATACGAAATTGCACTTAAAAAAATGATGTCACTATGCTAGGTCAAAATAAAAGGAATGCCGAATTTCGACTCATAGATATGAGATTCAAATTGCAATAGCAGGAAATCGACTCATAAACAGTTTTATGTTGAAACCATATCGGAAAGATTAAATGTTATCAGTAATTTATCTATACGAAGAATAAATACTACAATGACGAATAATTGAACTAAATGTTAAGATCCTGTAGAACTGTTATTATATCAAGCGTTGATAAGCTTCATGAAAATCAATAAAAGTAGGTCAATCAATCAATCAATCATTTATTCAGCAAATTGGCCACATAGGGGCACTTTTTACACGTCAGAAATGAATTTACCAGCGCTTCCTAGACCCATTGCTTGGGAAGAAGCGCCGCAACAAACAACATAGAATGATATCTTCCTTTTTAATTTAGCATTATTGAGAAATTAATAAAAACAGCGAAATATTTGACAGCTATACGCGACGTTGCCAACTTTCGGGATAAACCCTCTTAACTCATCATAATGAGTTAAGAGGGTTTATCCCGAAATCATAATTTAGAAATAATAATAAGGTAGGTGTACCATGGAAGGCCACTCTAACAAATAAACAGTTATCATTCGTTTATTTCCTGGATAAATGAAACTAACAAATATTTAAGTAATACTTTGTTTTATTACGTAACATATAAACCACTTTTTTGAATAGCAGATTTAATGACTATTGATTAAACTTCAGTTTCATTGAACTCTTCCAAATGGCCTTGCTAGGAACAGGGCTCCTTAGAAGGCCATTATAATAAATCAGTCATTTAACACTAAAAGTTAATAAATAGCGCTTAAATCTACAACAAAAAAAAGTAGTTTATATGTTACATAAAAAAACAAAGTATTTCTTAAATATTTGTTAGTTTCATTTATCCAGTAAATAAACAAATAATAACTGTTTATTTGTTAGAGTGGCCTTCCATGGTACACCCACCTTATTTTAACGTCGTCGATTCCCGATATCAATAAAGCGAGGGACTGTACTGCCAAAATATTAGCGCGAGCGATTCGCCGCCGCGTCTGTGGTTTCCAGTTCGATGGGTGTTTGTGTTAATAGAAGGAATTTGTCATCACATGGCAATAACTACGAAATTTTAATGATTGGCCTTCGAAGGAGCATGGCCTTCCATGGTCCACCCACGTTAATATAATATAATTTTAGCAAACGTTAAAACGGCGCTCAAACTGAACTTCAAATGTGGCTTGTTAAATTTCAGTATTAACACCGTGTGAAATTCCTGGTGCAGTGGCATTCCATCTTTGGCCTCATGGCAGGCAACGCATTCGAGGTCTTATGGTTCCTTAATGAGAAATCGTGGGATTTCGTTCCCCGTAAAAGTACGTATCCTGCAGCTACAGGATTCAGGCGTCGCTCACACAACCAATCCCATATGCAATTTTTTTTTTACCAACTCAAAAAAAATTAAAGACCTGTACAATATACTTAGAATCGATAGCCGATACTGTGGGTTAATTATTTGCCATATTTTCTGACCCACCGTGTATATTGTTGATGAAAATGTACACGTACTGCATAATATAGAACTGGGTGTGTTTGCAGACTCTACTGCTAATCGTTATCACATAGTAACACTTAACACTGTCGCCAAATAGGCAATTTATTTACGCAAAAACACATAATTCCTGAAAACTTGACCGCAAAAATACAAACAAAACGTGTTCACATACCTTATTTCAACTTAAACTATCAAAAAACACATAAAAATCACATCAGATTAGACGAAAAGCGTGTTTTGCACCTACAAGCGACTTCGCGACTAAAAGATGGCTGCGATATCTTATCGCGCTTATCATTGTTATCAGACGGGTTTGAGCACGGTGCGTAATATATTTACTGCAATAAATGAATAGAAATAAACAGTCTGGCTTAGTAGATAGGGGGCAATTTCAGCCATCTGAAAATCCTTACTAATATAATCAATGCTGTACTTTTCATCACGGACATATAACGGAAATATACATCATCATATAACGGAATTCCACGCGGAGACGCGGGCAAATATTTAAAAAAATAAAACAAACTTAGTTTTGCTACTCAACCATAGATGGCGCACTAACTGGCTGAAGCCTTTGAACTACTAAGTTCAAAGGCTTCAAAATATTGACGAGGTTTTAATTGGGTTGCTGTGAAAATTTAAATTACATGTTATTTATGTACTTGTATCATGATTAGTACATTGTTAAACAAAATTTGTTCTTTTATTCTGTCAGTTTCTGAGTCACGAAATTTCATACAACGAGACCAAATGTTTCAAAATTTCTTCAACACATTCGCATCCACACGGCGGACACGGCCTATAAAAGCACGATTTTGAACACAATTCGAATGAAGTGTCAATGTTTGCGTGCGAGGACGTCTGTAAACTTGTAAATGTGTGTGTACCACTACGCGGGCCAATGATCCACTCACCAGCTCTGGAGGAAACAAATGACGGTAAGGCGAGTGGGGCGCGAGTTGCGCGCCGGCTAGATTCAGGCGGGTGATTCCGTGGCCATTCTGTACGTACTACTATTAAATATTCTGTGTCCAAGCTCTGCTAATTAAACATTACATACTCGTATTAAATGATTACTGCGCATAACTTTCTATTATGTATTTTAAACAGTAGGTACATACCTAGGTAGGTGCATAATATGAGCATCCTAGCCTAGCCTATGTAACCTAAACCGTGGACGGGATCGCTTCGCTGTCAAACCTAACAAGCCATCTGGGAGCGGGCGCCTGGACTATAATCTTTTGTAATTGACATAAGTACCATTTCAAACTAAATTTCGTAAGTATATTGAAGCTGATAGGCGTAAATACTACCTTATATAGTGATGTCTAGAGTTGCAATTTGATTGTGTTAAAAATGGAGTTAGTCTCTTTTGTCTGAATTAAAAATAGTCATGGTAACTTTTAGTTGGTAAGCGAAATTGCGTCGTAGCTTTTTATTAAATAGAGAAGAAATTTGATTGAACCGTAATTGGACCTAGGGTTGACAATTTATCATCGTGCTGACGACTAAACGAGATTTCTATTGTTGTTTAATGAGGGGATTGACTATCGCTACTCGGATTATAATGTCAAATGTCAACTTTGACACCACGGGGAATGTTATGGTTTTTTCTTCTTTTTAACATCTTGGGTATGGAGTGTGGAATGTGTCTTGGTAAGGAGCGCAATGTTAGATGGCGAAACAGTTGAACACGTGTCCAGCGGTTTTGATAAGCAACAAAACAAAACACACTCTGCGTTTTCGCCTAACCAGCGCCATCTGAAGGCGCCACTGCAGACTATCCGCCTAGGTGGCTTGACACTTCTAGCGCCCCCAACCTACCCGATTTGATGCCCACCTTTGGAACTATAAAGATTGCGCTCCTTTACTTAAACCCTCCATAATCTCGGGTATTTTTAAACAAATTGAGTAGGTATAGTTCGGTACCAAACTAGCTGCCGTCGGTCTAGGTCGTTGTATGGGAATTTATGGAGATGTACTGATATCATGTATGGGAATGTATGGAGTCGCTTCCGTGGGTCGCGACTGTCGCGCGCGGCCGATGGGAGCTACAGACGGCCGCCACGGTCGTAGTGTTGACGCGTTTGATGTCGGAAAGTCGGGAATGCCATGCTCCGTCTAAAACATTAGTGAACATATATATGTTTTACTAAATGTTTTATTGAACCATAGAGCGATTATTCATGTTTTCATTCAGTAATATTCAGAAATTAATGAAAACAGCGAAATATTTGACAGCTGTTTGCGACGTTGCCAACTTTCGGAATAAACCCTCCTATATTGTCCCTGCCCTAGCTCAAAAATAGCTAAGATCCTGCCGGCACTGTAGAAACAGTCGACGTCAAACATATATTTACACTTTTGGACCTTAATGCAACGGAATAGGGTGAAAAAGTGTAAACGTCTCTTTGATGTCGACCGTACAGAGCAAGTGTAGTGGAGAAAGAGTGACGTAGTATCAAGGAGGACTTAGTAACTTGACTCGCACTAGCACTAGGGCTGTCGACAGCAAGAGCAGAATATTTAATAGTACTACGTACAGAATGGCCACGGAATCACCCGCCTGAATCTAGCCGGCGCGCAACTCGCGCCCAACTCGCCCTTACCGCGTCGTTTGTTTCATCCGGAGATGGAGAGTGAATCGGTGGCCCGCGTAGTGATACACACACATTTACAAGTGTACAGACGTCCTCGCACGCAAACATTGACACTTCATTCGAATTGTGTTCGAAATCGTGATTTTATAATAAATATTGAAATTCAAAATATTACAATACAATACTTACTTAAGTACACTTTATTGAACACCGCACGTTCAAGGAACAGTACAGACATAGTGTCTACGGCTCTTTATTCTACATTTGCTCCATAGTGTAGTGTATGTGGCGCCATCTATTTCTCCATCGGGACACTATCGACTCCAGCAACAGTTCGGTGCACGAGTTGGCATGGACGCCGACCTGCTCAAACGCGGGAGCGAGACGCGAGACGAAAAGTAACGGGCGAGAAAGAGAAAGCGAGAGACGCGATAATAAACGCGCGCCAATGCAGAGACAGTCAGGAGAGGGGAGCCAACGCGTCGGGACGTGGAGACGCCGACGCTCCAAGGACGCTCTATTTGAAGCCCTGTGGAGCCCTACGAAGTTTTGGTTGGAACGCCGACAAGTTCGTCGCCTCATGAGTGTCGGAGCGAAAGTATTACGCCAGCACGTCTTGGTACCGGTGGCAGTTCCGTCGTGGCTACGTCCCCCCTTGCTTTGTTCGTATGGTGCATGAAGATACCTGCACCTTCAGCTCCAGCCCCTGTGCTTGATCATCCCGCTCGTCTCCTTGTGGACTTACTATATTCGCGTGTGCCTAGTTTCATGCTCTTGATTTGTTTGTGGTGTACATTACAGTGTTGCTCGTACTGTTGGTTTTATTTAGTAAGCACCATATCAACCTTCTGGCACCTAAAGAACCCACCCCTGCAAGTAAGTTAGTATCGGTGGATCACATAGGATCCCATCGTATACTACATTGGCGCCCAAAGTGCAAGAGGTTCGATATGATGCAATAGTTCTGCCGAGTTGCGTAATAATTTTGTGCAGTGTTGTGTTTTTGTAACAAGTGTAAATGTACAGTGTATCATATAGTTCGTAAAAATTTGTACAGTGTGAGTGTAGTTATTAAAATTTGTACAGTGTAACATATAAGTTTTAAGTGTTCAGTGTATATAGTTCGTTATTTCAATCCGCGGCCATTTATGTTTTAGTGAGGCACGCCACGCCGCCATTTTCGGTCAATGTTAGTTCGATTTGACGTTCTTGTTGAATGACGTTTAAAGTGTCATGCGTCATGCCAAGTGTTAGCGGGACGTTTCGTGTTCGAATTAATTTGTTATTATGTGCATTTGGTGTTGATTTTGTTGTGAACGCGTAATTTTGTGGTATTTTGATATAATGAAACTCAGTGTGCTGTTAGTGCCACAGTGAGAGTTGCTATTATTGTTGTGCAAAGTTCGGACTTGCGTGTTGTCCATAGGTACTAACCTATTGCTTTCTAGCGGCGAATTTTGGTAAGTAGCACGACATGGACAGCCTCGAGGAAACCTTCGGTGCTCCACCGCGACAAAATTCTACAGCAGTGGACGATCCAGGTAATAATAATTTGATTACTTTGGATAGTTGGCACGAAAACGACAGCGACCAAAGACCGCATTTCTTAAGCAAGTGTGGGTTACTCTCGTGGAATTTGAAATTCAATGGCTCATCTGATGTTAGAGAATTTATATTTTCGGTTGAAGAATTATTTGCGGCCCGCGGCATCCCAGAGACGCTGCTGTTAGCCAACTTTCACGATCTCTTGCAAGAGCCAGCACTTGCGTGGTTCCGTGTGAATAGGAATAGATTCGGTTCTTGGTTCCAACTGAAGCACACTTTGATAGAATACTTCGAACCAACTGATTATGTGTATGCAATGGTTAATAGGCTCCGTAACACTAAACAAAATGAAACACAGTCATTGTTAGAGTTCACCTCGCAAATGCGCTTCGTAGCCAATAAAATATCAGGCAGCATTACTGAAATTGAGCTGTTCGAGATAATTAAACATAATATGCTGCCAAAATATTTGCCAGCGATTATTTATGGCTCGGTGAATTCTATCGAAAGTCTTTTGGCTATAGGAAAGAATATAGACTCATTTGACAAGTCTACTCGAGTACCAACCCATGCGAGCCCAGAAACTGTTTATAACCCCCACCCTGTATATAGTCCCTCCCTGGCAAATGCTAGTTGCCAACCAAAAGCCATTGAGTATAATCCTCAATGCATAGCCTCTTGCTCAAATTCTCATGTAAATACAATAGATGTAAAAACACAACCCGTCTGCTTTAAATGCGAAGGCAGAGGGCATTTTTATAAACAGTGCCCAAATATCTCTAGATTAGTTTGCTTTCAATGTGGCACATTAGATGTGACTTTGAGAACCTGCCCGCATTGTTCTACTCGGAAATCAAAAAGTTTTTTTAAAAACATTTCAGCAGCACCTGTGAATGCCGTGGACATCCAACCAGTCACGACCAGTACAGCCGCAGCCATCACAGCTCCGAGCACCCGCGACGCGAAAAAGAAGCCCGAGGCAGCAACGCAGCGCAATCGACAAACTCCTAGCAACTCAAAAAACGAGTACCCGCACCGGCGACATCGGACGTAGAATGGAAATCCTGGTTAGTATATATTGAAAACTTTTTTAAGAGTTGTAATGTTGCTCCGGTGCGTATCCCCATAGGTATTAAGAGACGTCCAGTAGTAGAATTTTCTGTAGGGAATAAAAAATACGTAGGTTTGTTAGATTCTGGCGCAGACTTGAACATCTTGGGTAACAATAGTCACAAACAATTTGTAGATGCAGGTTTCAAAATGACGCGTTCCCCACACGAGACGGCTACTTCAGCAAATGGTATAGGTAGTTCAATTGTCGGCCGTATTCGTTTGCCAATTGAAGTTGATAAGTGCATTTCCGAATTGAATTTTGATATTGTACCAGATTTGTCGGAAGATTTTATTCTTGGTATAGAATTCTGGGAAAAGTCTGGATTATTAGACAAAATTGAAGGCTGTGTTTCTTTCAAAAATGAGTCTCCAAATGTAGGTAGAATTGGCTTGCTACATGCTACCAGTCCTGTAAATAGTTCTGTAAATAATAATGTAAATATGAAACCTATTGTAAATAACGTCCCTTGCCAGACTGAAACGCATGTAGAGACTCCTAGTTCAGTGCCAGTTAAGGCGACAACAACACATTCCAAACAGAAAGTGTTGTCTCCTGATCAGCAAATGAAGCTGGATGAGGTTATTAAGAAATTTGATTCGATTTCTTTTGAAAAGAATGGGTTAGGACGAACGAATTTAGTAGAGTATAAAATCGAAACGACGGGCGAGCCCATTAAACAAAGATTTTACAGAGCCAGCCCAGCACGCCAGAAAATTATCAACGAGGAATTGGACAAGATGTTAAAGCTTGGAGTGTTGGAGGAGTCGACCAGCCCGTGGGCGTCTCCTGTAGTGTTAGTACAAAAGGCGAACGGTGGGTTTCGACTTTGTATTGACAGCCGTAAGTTGAATTCGGTTACCAAAAAGAATAGTTATCCTCTACCAAGAGTTGATGACATCCTTGACAGCCTTAAGGAAGCGAAGTTCATATCTTCTATAGATCTGAGCCAAGCCTTTTTGCAATTACCCTTAGCAGAGTGTAGTAAAGAAAAGACCGCTATTATAACACAAGGCAGAGGTCTTCTTCAATTCACCGTAGTCCCCTTCGGTTTATCTAATGCAGCTCAAACCCTGCAGAAGTTAGTTGACACATTATTTGGCACAGATACAGAGTTGTATGCGAAAGTATTCTCATACTTGGATGACTTAATTATTGTAAATAGAGATTTTGAAAGTCATATCGCATCTCTAGAGAAAGTATCTAACAAATTAAAGTCCGCTAACCTATCCGTCAATATGTCCAAGTGCGAATTTTGCAAATCCGAGTTAAAGTATCTTGGATACATGGTCTCTGACAAAGGCTTAGCTACCGACCCTAGTAAGGTTGAGTCCATCACTAATTTTCCGACCCCCAAAAACATTAAAGAGGTCAGAAGTTTCCTTGGTTTGGCATCATACTACAGAAGGTTTATTGAAAACTTTTCAGAAATGGCAAGACCTCTCACCAAGCTGACCAGCCCGAAGGAGCAGTTCGCGTGGTCCAGCGAGGCAGAGTCAGCGTTCCAGAGCCTGAAGGACGCGCTCACTTCAGCTCCGGTTCTTCAAGTCCCAGACTTCGAGAAGCCCTTCTTCCTGCACACAGACGCCAGCGCCTACGGAATCGGCTGCGCCCTGGTCCAGAAGGACGAAGAAGGTCGCGACCACCCAGTAGCGTATTTTTCTAGGACATTGACCAAAGCTGAAACAGCTTACAGCACTACTGAGAGAGAGTTATTAGGTATCGTAGAGTCTGTCACCCATTTTAGACACTATATTGAAGGAACACATTTTAAAGTAGTCACAGATCACGAATGTCTGAAATGGTTGTACAAACTAGAGAATCCCACTGGCAGACTCGCACGTTGGTCTACCAGACTTCTTCAATTCGATTTTGAAGTAATCCATAAAAAAGGTAAACTACACACTGTACCCGACGCTTTGTCCAGGATACAGGTGGGCTCTCTCATAAGTACTACAAATGTAACTCGAGACGATTGGTATAACAAGATTGTAAATGGTGTTCGTAATACTCCAACCAAGTTCACAAACTATGCATTAGAAAACGACATTTTGTACAGGTATTCTAAAGCAAAGTTTGCACTTGCTAAACCTTATGAGTGGAAAAGAGTGATTCCTGCAGAACAAAGGCATGATCTCATCCGTAAAACTCATGAAGACCCTTTATCGGCTCACTTAGGATCTTTTAAAACTTACAAAAAGTTGCAATTAACGTACTATTGGCCTAACATGTTCAAAGATGTAAAATCCATTGTTGAAAACTGTGATATTTGTAAAGCTCACAAGGTCAATAATGCCCCTCCGGCAGGTAAAATGGCACATCCGAAGAAAGTAACAGCCCCTATGCAGGTTATCTCAGTTGATCTGGTGGGTCCATTGCCTAAAAGTTACTCTGGCCACACATATTTAGTCACAGCCGTCGATATCTTTAGTAAATTTGTATGGTTCCACCCCCTCAAGCACGCCAACTCGGCTACTGTTAACAAATTTTTAGAAGAAGCTATATTTCTGCGTTATGGCACTCCAAATTGTATTATATGCGACAATGGATCTCAGTTCACTTCCAAAGAATTCAATTCTCTGCTAGAAAAGTACAATGTTCCAAAAGTTTTTAGAAATTGTGTATACTTTCCACAAAACAATACAATAGAGAGATATAATAGAACTATAGAAACGGCCATAGCTTCTTATTGTGAGGAAAACCATAGAAATTGGACAAAAAATTTGTTAAAGATTCAGTCTGCACTGAATTCTCATGTGAGTGCTGCACACGGCTTCACGCCCTATTTTGTCATGCACGGTAGAGAATTGATATTGGATGGTAGATTCCATAACTTAGGAGAGTTCAGTTCAGTCGATGATATCATATTGGACAATGTAAATAATTTTACTTCGAATTTGTCAGAACTGTCAGTAATTTTCGATGACGTTCAAAAGCACTTGCTTAAAGCGTATCAGCAGAACGCAGTTCGTTACAATTTAAGAAGACATACCGTCCACTATAAGGTAGGCGACATAGTATGGCGCAAAGCACACTATCAGTCAAACGCCGCCGAGTTTTTCAGTAATAAGCTCGCGCCACGCTTTGTCAAGTCTATAGTTTTAGAAGTTAAGTCCGAAAATGCTTACATACTTGGTAATCTAGATAAAAGTCCAGTGGGTCTGTATCATGTTAATGATATATTTAAAGATTAATCTTTTGAGAAGTATGTACTTATGACACGATATAGCTTTCATATATTCAGTTCCCATAGTCTCTCGAGCATAGTACTTCATATCAGGGCATGCCCGCCTCATAGTATTCCCTCATATATTTTTTTTTAGTAAGCGTGATGAATGAAAGTGGCAACGAGAGACGACAGTGTGAAAGTTCTATTCTATTAGCTTAATATAGTTT
The DNA here is from genome assembly GCA_963971205.1 of Aethes cnicana. NCBI lineage: Eukaryota > Metazoa > Arthropoda > Insecta > Lepidoptera > Tortricidae > Aethes > Aethes cnicana. Next base: position 3,560,133 of record OZ020301.1, on the reverse strand, counting down.
TACGGTGACGTACTATGTTCCAAAGACGATAAATAGTTACCCGTTTCCATTGAGTATTTTCACGCAGACAAGTGAAATACCTCTAACTTTTCACACGTACTCGTCGCTAACATTAGACTTAGTACCCATTGAATACTACTGACCTGACACATACTCTCACAAAATTAGGGTAGGTAACTTGCTATAATCACATAGAATTTGTAAAGAGTTGATCCAGTATGTACTAGTAACGTTGTAAATATTAGAAGTTGGCCATGGGGTCATACCTTGTGATACATAGTTAACAAATGTAGTTTTAAGATATTTAGTATAGGAACCTCGTGAGGTTGAGGTTATTTTCACATCGGCACACACACACACTTCACAGACACATCACACACACCACCACCTATTGACACAGTAACTCACCCTGCTCGAGCGGAATTGCATTGCCAATCAGTAGATACACCTACACGTAAATTCACCGTTTTTATTTTCGAGATATTCCACTGCGGCCGGCTGCCATTAATTTTTGTAACTTAGAGTCACCTTACATGCCATGGGTTAGTGAACTGACCACCGCTCATTACAAGGGAGGCTTGGTCAGCTCTGTCCCAAAAGGCAGCCTTTGAACCTGGACTCGCCAGGGAGCATCCAACCGGTTTTTTACAGTACCAAGTCGGGTCCAACCTAGGTCCCGCAACTCTTTCTTCGCTCTAATCAGAGTACCTTCCTTTCTTCCTGTATAAATGTATTATAGTGTACATAACTGTATATATGTATATTGCACAAATATTAGCTATAAGTCAAGGTAACATCGTTGGTTACATTTTGTTGTGATTTATTTAGTCGCGTTCCATTTAACAGTAATGTCACCAGTTTAGCTGTTAAGTTTGTAATTTAGTACCTGGATAGGCAACCTTTTCATTGCTTTTATGATATTGTTAACGTTATTAGAGCTTTGTTGACACTTCTTTTGGTCAGTGTAGGTAGTGTGTAAAATGGTTGGTAGATTATGTTAGTATAATTTTCGTGAGAATTTGTTTTGGAAACTAGCTTGTTTTGTGATAAGGTTGTTGTTGGATTTCATGCTAGATGTTTAAAACTAATTTAACCGGTTCAGGTTAATTATTTATCCGTCTGATTTGACGTAGGTCGTAGGTTAAGCTAATGTAAATATGCACTGTATATAATGTAGATATCTGTAAATATAATCTCTATTAACTGTAAATATCTGTAAATACGTCGTACATTTGCCTAGTAGAATGTTTCTATTCGTGACTGTAAAATTCCTGGTGATATTACTGCTGGTTTCTGCTCAATTGCAGACTATTCATATTAGAACACCTAGACTATGTTATTTCAATGTGACGATCTTTTTATGCTAAGTAATGTAGGATTGCTTTTGTACTTTGAAAGCCTGATTGTAGTAGTTGACTTGATCTGATTCCGTGTATGTTTATTACATGTAGTTTTGTTTACGTTGGTATAGTTAAGTAGACAATCTGTATTGTTCTCCTTTTTTTTATTGGTTAGCAACTTAGATAATTAGTCTAACGACAAGAAAGTCTAGATAAATGATTATGTCATTTCGGATTATAGTTTTAGTTTGCTGGTATTTCTTATTCTTGAAATTGTATAACTTCTCATTCATAGAGCCTCTTCAGTCTTTTTTTTTTATTGTTTTTTTTTCATTAATTAATTGGAGGGATAATGTAGTGTATGTGGCGCCATCTATTTCTCCATCGGGACACTATCGACTCCAGCAACAGTTCGGTGCACGAGTTGGCATGGACGCCGACCTGCTCAAACGCGGGAGCGAGACGCGAGACGAAAAGTAACGGGCGAGAAAGAGAAAGCGAGAGACGCGATAATAAACGCGCGCCAATGCAGAGACAGTCAGGAGAGGGGAGCCAACGCGTCGGGACGTGGAGACGCCGACGCTCCAAGGACGCTCTATTTGAAGCCCTGTGGAGCCCTACGAAGTTTTGGTTGGAACGCCGACAAGTTCGTCGCCTCATGAGTGTCGGAGCGAAAGTATTACGCCAGCACGTCTTGGTACCGGTGGCAGTTCCGTCGTGGCTACGTCCCCCCTTGCTTTGTTCGTATGGTGCATGAAGATACCTGCACCTTCAGCTCCAGCCCCTGTGCTTGATCATCCCGCTCGTCTCCTTGTGGACTTACTATATTCGCGTGTGCCTAGTTTCATGCTCTTGATTTGTTTGTGGTGTACATTACAGTGTTGCTCGTACTGTTGGTTTTATTTAGTAAGCACCATATCAACCTTCTGGCACCTAAAGAACCCACCCCTGCAAGTAAGTTAGTATCGGTGGATCACATAGGATCCCATCGTATACTACAATAGAGAATAGGTCAAATTTTAACCATTCGTAACCAAAATTAGGCGTTTTGTAGTTATAGGAATAGGGCCTCATTATTTGAAGATCGAATAAGTACCTATCTTCGTACAAAATTTCATTAAATACGGTTCAATAATTGGTTTACACACAAACACTTTCATATTATTAACATGTACTTCGATTTCATCAACTTGACTGTATCCATACTAATATTATAAATGCGAAATTAAAGTAACTCTGTCTGTCTGTTGTCTCTTCATACTGAAACCACTGGACCGATTGAGATGGCATGGAGGCAGTCCCGGGAAATGACATAGGCCACTTTTCATCGCGGAAAAACACATAGTTCCCGCAGGAACGCGATAACCGAATTCCACATGAGAAAAGTCGCGGTCAGAAGCTAGTTTTTCTTTTATAAACTCCTGACTGTGACAACCCTGTCTTGTTATCAAGAGCTGTCAGTGCCCTGCCAACCCTAACGTACTTTAGGAAGTTCATTGTTTTCAACAAATATTTAAACACAAACGCGTCATAGCAATTATCAACCATTTTTCTTTTAAATTTAGAGTCCAAATTAGAATGTCGGTTTTTTAAAGTGCAAAGATATTGTTTACGTAGGTTCATTTTAGATTTTATCACATTACTATTAAGTTGAGATTTGTTTGATTTTATAGGCACTGGTAAAAAAAAACATTAGGGTTTTGTATGTTGGGAATTTAGGACAATTTGTCAAAAACTAAGACAGAAGATGGAACAAGTGTTAATTAAAAGAAAGAAGGATTAATTAAATTCGAAGTAAGTACCTATAATGGAAATCACTTCGAAGAAATAAAGCCTGTAAACGAAGTGAGTGGAGGCTAAATTAAATGATTAATTATCCATACTAATATTATACTTAAATGCGATGCCAAAGTATGTCTTATCTCTTCACTTTTTAAACGCTGAACGGATTTGGTTGAAATGAAATTCGGCATGGAGATAGTGAGAGGCCCGGGAAAGGACGGGCTGTGTGCAAAGTCAATGGTTGGAGATAGGAAAACGATCGCAGCGTGTGACAATTGACATAGCCAAATATGAAAACTCTGGCGGACACCAGCGAAGTGAACTGTCACTGTTGCGTATTTATTTGCATTGGATTAAGTACATCTGGAGCGAGTAATGTCATCCGAGGCTTCTTTTATCTTTATCTCTCGTTATGAGGTTAGATAAAGAGACATAGTTACTTAGAGATCTTCTACTATCTAAAGTCCCGCGCCTTCACATTTCAAAACGCTTCAATTATTTTATTATTATTTAAAAAGCACCACCAACACTCTCAACGCATAGTTGATGGCTGTCTCAGTTCGCACACATGTGTTGAGAGTGTTGGTGGTGCTTTTTAAATACATTGAAGCGTTCTGAAATGTGAAGGCGCGGGACTTTAGATAGTAGAAGATCCCTACCAGTGCGAGCACTGCTGTTTGGCGGCACAGAATAACTGGTTAGCGGGTAAAATGGTGGTAGCCATGTGGACGAGCCCGTATCAGGTCCTACAACCGGCAAAATTATGCAGAATTAAAAAAAATAGATAACTAGGTTCTGCGTGGAATTCGGAAATAGCGTTCCCGCGGGAACTATGCGTTTCTCCGGGATAAAAAGTAGCCTATATGTTGACCAGTGTTATAAACTACCCCCATACCAAATTTTGTTGCAATCCGTCCAGTAGTTTTTGAGTTAAATCCGGACATAAATACATACAGTATTTTTTTTTCTAAAAATCGTTAATTTTGTGTTCAGTATCGTTCATATAGTCCCCTCGACTTGATAGTTTCTTTTAATTTTCAAGTTTCAGACGCGACTTCTTCTACAGGGGCTATACCTATTCTAATAGGGACAGGGAGATTTCCCTATAGCATCGCTCACGCGTCACGCCGCTCAAGTTGAGTCCCCCGTACGCACGGCGTTTCTCAACTTTTCATACAAACGTAGTTTCGCTTTTATTCCCAAATTACTAAACAGATTGACTCGAAACTTGGTACACATATTAAAATCATTATTATGAGTGTCCGAAATTAGTGAAAATCGTGGTAAAATAAAACACAAATAAAATACAGCCAAAAAACTGAATTTTGATTTTTTTTTATTAAGGAAACTAAAATGGTCCTAGTTTCTTTGTTATTCTGTTTATTACAATCAAAATGTATTTTGGACACTAATATCTCTGCTCCACTATTACTTGTAAAATTTGGCGCCAATCTGATAAGCATTTTGCGAAATAAAACGTAACTACGTTTGTATGGAGAAAGGAGCGTAATGGGGACTCTTGAATCTAGCTGCTTAAAGTTTGGTTGTCAGAATCAGAATCATTTATTCGTCGTTTCAGACCTATTATTAGTATAGATTGTTATAGATGCACGTAGTATCCACCTAATACAATAATGTCAAATTTTTCATCCTTACATATTTCCTTAACCCGAAGGGGTGGCTGTGATTTGATATTGTCGCTGCTTAAGTGACACTTATTGGTGAAAATGGGGCGTATTGACGTCAATTTAGGGGTTGTTTGTGATTATTATGCGATTATTTCGAGTGCAAGCTGTTAAAGTAGGTAACCTACCTACCACCAAGATATTCGGTGAAGGAAAACATTGTGGAGAAAGCTGCATCTGAGATCTGGAAATCCCTAATCCGCACTAGGCCCGCGTCACAGGGCGGACACGGCCTATAAAAGCACGAATTCGAATGAAGTGTCAATGTTTTCGTGCGAGGACGTCTGTACACTTGTAAATGTGTGTGTACCACTACGCGGACCAACGATTCACTCTCCATCTCCGGATGAAATAAATAACGGTAAGGGCGAGTTGGGCGCGAGTTGCGCGCCGGCTAGATTCAGGCGGGTGATTCCGTGGCCATTCTGTACGTAGTACTATTAAATGTTCTGTGCCCGCGTGGGGACTATAGGTAGCCCAAGCCGTAATGAGAAGAGGCCTGTGCCCAGCAGTGGGACGCAAATAGTCCGTTGTTATGGAGGTAGTGGAGAGACAATAGAATTCATCAACATCAATTGAGCCAATAAATACGTGGTAGGTACTAGTACTAAACATGAGCATCCTCTACTTTATCTAAGCAAGTTAGAAGATAAAACAGTTTTTTTCTATTCGATTTTCGGAAACATTTAAAGTTGCTAAGCTGGAAGAGATCGCCATTTAGCGATAAGTCCACCTGCTTTTTACCTCATCATCATCATCATTTCAGCCGAAAGACGTCCACTGCTGGACATAGGCCTCCGCCAAGGCTCGCCACTCGGACCGGTCCTGTGCTACTTGCTTCCACCGGTTTGCTTTTTACCTATGTGTGTATTATTTCTGTATTTCCTTTGTTTTGTTTATATATATGGTGTTCAGTAAAGACTATTGTTGTTGTTGGGGCTATGGGGTTCGTATTGTTTTTTAGGGTTCCGAAGTCCACAAGGAACCCTTTCGTCATGTCCGTCCGTCCGTCCGTCTGTCCCCCTATTCTATTGCTCGGAGATGCTTAGTTCTAGAAAGCTGTAATTTGGCATGAATATACGCATATTAGTTACGCTGACAGTGGTACAATAAAATTTTGAAATATATTTTTTATAGGGTACCTCCCCTATTTGTAAAGTGGGGATGTATTTTTTTCTTGCGTACCCCATGATGCGGCATATCGTTAAATAGGTATTAAAAAAATTGTGGGTTTGTTAAAACCATTTTTGATTAAAAGATGCGTTTGTGAAATGTTAAGCTTTAAAGTGCTATTTTTTGTTAGAGTCACGTATCCCCCCCCCCTGCCAGCTAAATGGTGGTACATATTTGGATGGCTGAAAAAAAACATGGTTTATGGCATATATAACGTAGTTGAAAGGAAAACTATCATAGCTAAGTAGGCTGTACAAATTTACGAGTCATAGTCGACTAACTTGATGAATGATTAAAAAACCAATGATTTTTCTCGAGCGGCATGGGCGTCGGGCGGGCACGTCATACCACAGGCTAGCTAGATGCTAATAAGTCTTAGAAAGGTACTGTGGGCATCCTCAACTTCGGAACCCTATACTTTGCGCGTGGCCCGACACGCACTTGGCCGGTTTTATTTTTTATTTTTATTATTTTTCTAATTCAGAAGTAGACTAGCCGTAGGGTCTACAGCCAGTAGTTTTATATGGATTCTGGCGTCTCCAACTCTCCATATATACTCTCCCATTAAAAAAACGTAATATTTTTACTAAATAAATACTATAGAGATACTAACTGACCCCGCGGACTTCGTACCGCCTTAGATTTTTTTTGTATAATAAATAGCTTACGTCCTATTCTCAGACCTACTGAACATACACACCAAATTTCATAAGAATCGGTCGTCGAGCCGTTTCGGAGGAGTTTAGTTACAAACACTGTGACACGAGAATTTTATACATTAGATTTTCCCAAGCGTATAAGTTAATAAGTAGAACAGACCATTCGCCAAAAACACAGACCAAAATAATGATAATGCCAACATTACAAGGCAAGCCTAATTCAGTTATGTTGGTAGTACCTGATTTAGAATCGCGAGAGATCAAACGGTGCGGTAAAAGCTTGGACGGCGTTATGCAACAATCGAGTCGTTCATTATTGTTGAAACACTCGATTTAATAAGAGTCGTCAGTACGCTTATTCTCCATACAAACGTAGTTACGTTTTAATTCGCAAACTACTTATCAGATTGGCACCAAATTTTACAAGTAATAGTGGAACAGAGATATTAGTGTCCAAAATACACTCTGATTGTAATAAATTAAATATAGAAACTGAAACGGACAAAGAAACTAGGAACATTTTAGTTTCCTCCATACAAACTTCAAAATTCAGTTTTTGGCTGTAATTTAATTGTGTTTTATTTTACCACGACATTTGCTAATGTCGGACACTCACAATAATGATTTTATTATGTGTACTAAGTTTCGAGTCAATCTGTTTAGTAATTTGGGAATAAAAGCGAAACTACCTTTGTATGAAAAGTTGAGAAACGCCGTGCGTACGGAGGACTCTTAAAGATCGCTTATTTCTAGTAATAAATTACAATTTCAGTTAAATGAGACATTACGGCTGGCACTCAATTTATTCAGATAACTAAGCTATTGTACGAAATCTTTAAGATATTACTTAGATGCAATAATATTGCCGAGGGACATACATCTCTTCTATTAAGGCTTACCACTATATTTTTAACTCTCCAAAATATTACCTAACAGTTATTTTCAGTGACTCATTAATGTAAACCAAAAAGTTATATGCGTATGATTACAAATAATGGCAACTTGAAACAATGGTTCAAACAATGGTGAATTGAAGATGGACCCTGTAAAATCATTGGTTGATCATTATTTTTAATATTTATGATTAGGTATTGCAATTGCAACAAAGAAAAATAAATTTCGTCCATTGTAAATTATTTACCTACAACGAACCGTTATCTTATTCTCTTTCTTTAATAGCTAATTACTGTATTTATTAGGCCCGTTATACAGTTTTTTGGCATTTATTTTCATTTTTACAGTGTTACATTAACCTCTCCACGTAATCAAATCACGCCAATATTGGAGCTTCTGTTCGAAAATTAAAAGAGTTGTATTCGATCCCCTCCCCTCGCGACAATTCAAAATGGCCGTCTATTGTCTGAAACGCCAACTGACTCATGCATGCACTCATCTCCATTCACGCTATTTACAATCTTATTGCTACGACTTAGGGTTCCACATTGGAGCAAGTGTATTTCTAGTGTGAATAAATAAGATTGTAAACGGTCTATTGTCAAAAACACCATTTTACATTCAGTTCAGAAAGTTCTCGCCACCTGGAATTCTATTAACTTTGGTTTAAGGTTAAATTTCAGTGAATGGTATTTTTATGTGAAAACTTAAGTTGGTAAAAGCATAATTTGAAGTTATTACAAGCCAGAATTTGCCAGAACGTTCTTTGATCCTTTAGGTGTAGAAGGTGATATTAGTTGACCTTTTCACTTTTGATCCTATTATACAATAATCTCAAGTTTATTACAGGTTCGTGGATAAATCTGATTTAGTAATTATTGAAGTCTGTTAGGTTAGTGTATTTAAGTAAAAACACAGGGGTGAATTGAATTTTATATGTATTAACCATGGTACCAACAAGGATTCACAATCAGCCGGAGAAAAATGGCCCCGTCAAAATGGGTGCCCGAAAAGCTAGGGCACCCATTTGGTCTTCGTTATAAAAAGGCGTTATTTTATTATATTAGCATAGGTATTCGAACGTATTTTCTAATGTCAGTTTGCGCCATATATTTTCACATATTCTGTTAGGCACTGTTCGTCCATATGTTATTTATTACCGTTATCTACAGGTAAACTCTAGAAGTTTTTACGAAATAATTTTTTTAATTATTTTTTTTTCATTTATTATAGGTCAATGGTACCAACGTACAAACTTATACTTGAGTTCGTAATATTCTTTTTCTCAAAAATGGCCGGGAAACTCGTCATTGTCTGCTTTCTATCAGACTGCGAAGTGCGTCATTGACGATCAGTCAAAAATTAAAAAAAAAAAACTCAACTGCATGCCCCGGAAATTTGTATGAATTTACTTCCGCGGCATGTATAAGCGCAGGGAATGTCGTATGAAATTTCATTATCGTACAGGTACTTTTTTTTTAAACTGATAAATACGCGAAGGAATTCCCAAACAGCCAAGTCTGCATGTTCTGTATCTGTCAATTGACGCGAAACCAAACGTTTTTATCCGTGTCTGAAACAGCGCAATGTATTTCAGAACGGAATTTAAAAAAAGAACGATCCATAAAGAGCGGGAGTTCTTGTCTTGTATCAGATTTATTTAGCTAAATTTCATGAAAATAGTTTACTAGTTTGGTTTAAAAATTAATAAAAGGTCTTAATTTTTATAAAAAACGAGAAATCTACATGCGAGTTTTTAACTTGCCGTGTTAGTGTGTCTGTTAAAGTCAAATATCGGTGAATACGAAATAAGACTGGCGTTCCATTGGATTTGTTGTAAGTACTTGACTACCTTTGCGTGCGTGTCAATGCTGTATTATGATTATTATGAATACCTAATATCAAGGTTTTTTTTCATTTTTGAGAAAAGCACTATATAAGCCTCGGCACGTGAAAGGCTTTGCAGGCTTCGTACATATTAAAGGGCCTCGGCGAAGCCTCGGCCCTTTAAACCAGTACTCAGCCTGCAAAGACCTACTTTCCCGGCCACGGCAATAATGTACTAATACTTACCTACTGCTTACTTAAAAATATGTTCCAAGTTTTTTTTTATCGGACTACGGACTAATAGTTTGCAAAACATAGTTGTTATTTGGCGCTAGTGCAAGTTTAAAAAATTGAGCAAATAAAAATCCTGGCGAAAAATGTGTTTCGCTCGGTAGTAAATTTATGTGTCCACAGAATTCTATTTTTTGATCCAGCACAGAATCTCATGTAGGATCGTCTGCATGCTTTTTGTTGGTGGTATAGGACCTGGTGCTGGGTCCGTCAGGGATGGTACCACCGTCTTTCCCCGCTAACCTGCCGCCAAATAGCAGTGCTCGCACTGTTGTGTTCCGGTAGGGGGTTAAGGCAGCCGGTGAAATTTCTGGAACAAGCATTCCATCTTAGGCCTCAGGGTCCCACCCGATCAGAGCTGGAGTCCCTCAAGGCTCTGTCCTTTCCCCCATCCTATTTTCCTTGTTCACCAATGATGTTCCGAAGGTTCCGGATGTGCATTACGCCCTGTTCGCGGATGACACAGCCATCTACACGACTTCGAAGGGTCCCGCTGCTCTGCAGCGTCGCCTTCAGTCCGCTATGGATGAGTTAGGTCGTTGGTTCCGTCTCTGGAGAATCGAGGTCAATCCAGATAAAAGCGCTGCAATCCTCTTCACCCGAATGCTTCGTCCGGAGTCATTCATTGGGAAAATGCCCAAAAGTTCTGTCACACTTTACGGTAGCCCAATCCCTTGGGCTAGCGAGGTGAAGTACTTAGGTGTCACTCTCGATAGGAAGCTTAGTTTTCTTCAGCACATCAAGCGCGTTAGAGATCGCGCAGCTCTATATATGGGTCGTCTCTACCCCATGGTTAACAGCCGCAGCGGGCTATCGCTTAGGAACAAGATTACCCTGTTCAAAACTTGCGTTCGACCGGTCTTGACATACGCTAGTGTCGTTTTCAGTCACGCCTCATCTTCCGCTCTGAAGGCCTTCCAGGTCTTACAGAATCGCTTCTTACGCAGAGCCACGGGTGCTCCTTGGTTCATTCGTAATACTGACCTCCATAGCGACTTGGACCTTCCTTCCATGGCCAAGCATATGAAGGATCTAGCTAAAAGCTACTTCGATAGGGCTACTCACCACCCTAATCCGCTTGTCAGACAAGCGTGTGACTATCACCCTAGGCAGGACAATATACCTAGGACGCGAAGGCGCCCTAGGAACGTACTGACCGACCCAGACGACGCCATCACGGCCGCCCTCGCGGCCCGCTCGACTTCTAGCCCAACAATCTCACAGGGCGACATCAGTTTGTCTCCGTACACACCACACCGCCCCCTCCGGAGGAGGCGAGGACGTCCTCCGAACCACACTACACGTGGGCGACACCACCAGTACAACCGATCTAGACCGGTAATAAATACAAATCCGACTCAAACTGACTGAGTTTGTTGCGACGCTTCTTCTCAGTCAGTCGTAGGTAGCGTTCCGAAGCGTTGGTAGCACAAAACCAATCTCGCTCCCCACCTTAGCGTCCTAAGTCCGAGGTCGGCTCAATAGGAGCACCCTTAGGCATGCTAAGTTAAAATCCCACTTGCTGAGCACCCATCAGGTCGCTCGCCCTCTGTCCGGTGAAGCTGTAAAAGCCGCCTCCGGCTAACAGCGTAGGTCAATTCGAAAAAAAAAAAAAAAAAAAAAAAAAAAAAAGGCCTCAGGGTAGGCAACGCATTCGAGATCTTATGGTTTCTTAATGGGGGATCATAGGGGGCATAGGATTTCTGTGTCCTTGGGCCGCAGTGACCACTTACCATCAGGTGGGCTATGCGCTTGTTTGCCTATAACCATTGGTATAAAAAAAACTCAATTTTCATTACAAGCACTTTTGCACCAAATACACCAAATAACTTCTGCCAACACAAGCCCGTGCGGATTAGGGACTTCACACACCACCTTCCTTTAATTACGCTTGGTTCGCAGACGCATGCAGGTTTCCTCGCGGTGATTCCCTTCACCGAAAAGCTCAATGATAAATTCAAAACTAGAAATGAAAATCGAAAACCTTCAGTAATTTTGTCAGAAAAGATACAGATTAACAACATTCCTTGTACCATGTGTTATGGAAGAGAAAAAGTGGTATGTGATATTAAGACGACATCATTTCATATCACATTATTACCACCACCACCACCACAACAGCCTATTTGTGTCCCACTGCTGGGCACAGGCCTCCCATCACGAGAGGGTTGGGCTATAGTCCCCAGTGCGGATGGGGGGCTTCACACACACATCCTTAAATTACTTCGCAGAAGCGTGCAGGTTTCCTCACGATGTTTTCCTTCACCGAAAAGCTCAGCGGTAAATTAATATTGAATTTCGCACATAGGTAAACTTAGAGGTGCGTGCCGGATTTAAACCCGCGACCCTCTGCATGAGAGGCGGAGGTCAAACCACTAGGCCACCACGGCCTCTGTCTTTGTCACATTATTTACCCTATCATAATTTGATTTGCCGACAAAGCGCGGCTCTATGGGGTGAGAACATCATTTTGCCCCTAAATTGTTTTATTAAAGCTATTTGATGAAATGTGTCGGATGATTACACTTTTGTTTGAGTAGAGGGGTTCTCTATGATTTTACATCGCGACTAGCTTTTGTCCGCGGTTTCGCCTGAGTGGATTTTTATACAAACTTTCATATTATACTTACTAGAGGTACCTACTGGTTAAAAAAATACTTTGCTAAACCATAGAAGAAGTAAGGTATACCTAATTAGAATGGCAACCTTCAAACAAATCAGCGTACGCCCGAAATAAGTGTTAAATGCGATAATAGATGTCGCTGCCTAGGTAGCCTGCATACAAATTTGAACTCCATGAGCAACATCTAGATGGCGCTGTACAGGCGAAGTATAAAAATTTGAAACTCCCTGGCTGTTTCCGATGTACGCCGTAATGTAAGAAGATTGACAGTATTCTCGCTAAACTTAAATCTATGTTGTAAGTATTCCAAATTTCAAGCAGCTATATAGCTACCTAGTCATTATGGCTTCGCATTTATTGGTATATCATTCATTCCGTTACCTAACCGTTTGGTACCTACCTACATCACTATCACTTCACTATCACTACATAGTATAAAATAAAGTCGCTTTCTCTGGCCCTATATCCCTATGTATGCTTAAATCTTTAAAACTACGCAACGGATTTTGATGCGGTTTTTTTGAATAGATACAGTGTTTCAAGAGGAAGGTTTACGTATATAATTTGTTATAGTTTAACGCTCAATTCCCGCGGGAACGCTATAACCGAATTCCATGCGGACGAAGTCGCGGGCAGAAGCTAGTACTCACTTAATTCTTTAGCTTTGGGCGACCGAGCTTGGCTCGAGTGAAAATAGCTAAAAATTAGTTTTTTTTTTAATATATTTGTTTCAGATAACCATGATCCATAATTAATAGAGTTGTAATTGAAATTAAGTTAAAAAAAAAAAAAAAAAAATATGAAAATTAAATTATAAAATCTTATTTTAAAATAACCTATCCTACACTAGTGGGTTATTTGTCATAATTGACCAATCCTATCAGCTGTTTAATCCAATGGTTTTGGATACGACAGTCCGGTCTTTCTGCAATGACCTTTAGGATACTGTTTTCCCAGATATGAAACCTAGGCTAGATCGTTTTTCGCATACTTGACAATATATTCCAATTTTCATCCAAATCGTTATAGCCGTTTCTGAGATCGTTGGCATAGATACATATACAAGATTAGCGCGTTAAAGCACACGGCGGACACGGCCTATAAAAAGCACGATTTCGAACACAATTCGAATGAAGTGTCGATGTTTGCGTGCGAGGACGTCTGTGTCAGTGGCGGACTAAGGGGGGGGCGGCGGGGGCGGTCCGCCCCGGGCCCCCGGTCCCAGGGGGCCCCCAAATCACCAAATAATATAGTGCTTAAGGCAAAAAAATAAATGAAAAAATAGTTTTGACTAGGCAGCGGTATAACTGTACCACCTCACATTTAAATCTTTCGTACCAATAGGGCCCCAGCCCCGTTAATTTACAAAATTGCACAACTGAAAATTTTGGATTTTCTTTTCTTTCTTCGCGACCTCTTGGGCCGGGGCCCCCTCAGCCCAGGTAGTGAGTTAGGGAATTTTGCCCGTTCTGCCACGCGCCACTGCCACCCTATCGTTACGCCGATGTTCTGGTTTCGACCTAGTTGACGTGAGGGGCCCCCACAGTCCATTCCATAGATACTTAGTTATTGGTAAAACACTTGATTTTTTCGGAAACAATGGAAACAAATCGTCATAATCTAACGCTATTAGTAATAAGTCCAACGGTCGCAATACCGTGTTAAGCGCATAATATGGACTCCGTGGACTTATAATGATAATACGTAAATGAATCAAGTAACAGTACATCAGCATGTGCGTCAAATCCGGTAGTTCTGATTTTTTGCAGACTTGTTATGATGTTGGCCTAATGTAGGTATAATGCAAGTTTGTGACCTCGAGTGCCGAACGCAACTTTGTCTAAAATAAAAAAAAAACGAGAAAATTTCGGATGCTTTTCAGATTTTGGCGATTTTGAGGACTAGTTTTTGATTTCGGAAAAAGTTTTTAAAGAAGACTAAATTTGCTATAATATAAGACTAGAACCGTCTCTGTGTACCCAATAGTTTCTAAGATAAAGCTTTTCAGAATTCATAATTTTTCAGAACTTCGCAATATTGTAGAAGTCATCGAACAACTCTATCGGAATGTTTTTCTAATTACCTTCGACGGATTGTGCTAGTGTTGCTCATGTAGAGTCACGAATGGGAGCCACCTGTAGCATTTTTATATGCTACTAGCTTTTGAAGGCGATTTCGTAATGCACAGAAACATCAAAATTTAAACTCCCGTTTTTCCCGTTCCCATAAGAATTTTAGAAAATCCTCTCTTAGTGCGCTTCTGCACCTCCTAAGCAGTGGCGGACTAAGGGGGGGGGGGCGGGGGCGGTCCGCGCGATCCTAGGGGGCCCCCAAATCACCAAATAATATGGTACTTAAGGCAAAAAAAAAACTTGAAAAAATAGTTTCGACCAGGCAGCGGCATAACTGTACAACCTCACGCTCGAGGCCCCGAGGCAAATATTTATTTCCTATAAGGCCCCGTTAATTTTCAAAATTGCACAACTGAAATTTTTGGACTTTCCATTCTTTCCTCGTGGACTCTTGGGCCGGGGCCCCCTCAGCTCAGGTAGTGAGGTAGGGAATTTTGCCCGTTCTGCCACGCGCCACTGCTGCCACCCTATTGTTACGCCAATGTTTTGGTTTCGACCTAGTTGACGAGAGGGCCCCCACAGTCCATTTCATATATACTTAGTTATTGGTAAAACATCCCAACATTTCCAATTCTAAGCTCCAAGCATTTGATTTTTTCGGAAACAAAAGGAAACAAATCGTCATAATATAAGGCTATTAATAATGAGTCCAACGCTCGCGGTACCGTATTAAGCGCATAATATGGACTCCGTGGGAATATAATGATAATACCTAAATTATTCCAGTAACAGTCAGTACATCAGCATGTGGGTCAAATCCGGTAGTTCTGATTTTTTGCAGACTTGTTTATGATGTTGGCCTAATGTATAATCCAAGTTTGTGACCTTGAGTGCCGAACGTAACTTAGTCAAAAAATTTAAAAACATCGAAAATTTTGACCCTAATGAACTAGTTTTTAATACTACCTTTTCAGGACGTTTTTAAAGAAGACTTTTAAACTTTCAGCCCACTACTTAGCCCGCGTGGAATTCGGTTATAGCGCTCCTGCGGGAACTATGTATTTTTCCGGGTTAAACAGTAGCCTATGTCCTTCTAATCCAGTAACTTTATGATGTTGGCCTAATGTATCATCCAAGTTTATGACCTCGAGCGCCGAACGCAACTTTATAAAAATAAAAATAAAACCGAGAAAATTTCTGATGCTTTTCAGATTTTGACCCTAAAGGACTAGTTTTTGGTACTACCTTTTCAGCAAGTTTTTAAAGAAGACTAACTTTGCTATAATATGAGACTAGAACCGTCTCTGTGTACCCAATATTTTCTGAGATAAAGCTTTTCAGAATTCATAATATTTTAGAAGTCATCGAACATAGCTATCGGGATGTTTTTCCAATTATCTTCGACGGATTGTGCTAGTGTTGCTCGTGTGGAGTCACGAATTGGAGCCACCTGTAGCAGTGTTATATTATATCCTACGAGCTTTTGAAGGCGATTTCGTATGCACTCCCAGTTTTCCCGTTCCCGTAAGAATTTTAGAAAATCCTCTCTTAGTGCGCCTTTACACCTCCTAAGAAACCTTAAGCTTCCTACGACCACCAGTTTTGGTTTGGCTGAGCGTTGTCTGCTAACTATACGTGAAACGTGGCAGTAGTTCGATGGTTACTCCAAAGTTCGTTTGGTCGCCACACATGGCGCACAGCTGAAACTGCTGGTCATAAGAAGCTGAAATTTGGCATGTAGGTTCCTTAAGAGGTGTAGAGGTGCAGAAAAGATTTTACAAAATTCCTAGGGGAACGGGAAAAACCGGAGTTTAAATGTTGATGATTATGTGCATACGAAATGCCCTTCAAAAGCTATCAGGATATAAAAATACTACAGGTGACTCCAATTTGTGACCCCACACGAGCAACACTAGTCCACTCCGACGGAGGTAATTGGAAACACATCCTGCTACAACTGTTCGAGTGACTTCTAAAATATTTCGAAGTTCTGAAAAAGATGAATTCTGAAAAGCTTTATCTCAGAAACTATTGGGTACACAGAGACGATTCTAGTCTCATATCTTAGCAAATTTAGTCTTCTTTAAAAACGTCCTGAGAAGGTGGTATCAAAAACTAGTCCTTTGTAATCAAAATCGCCAAAAACAGATGAAATTTTCTCGGTTTTAATTTTTGACACAGTTGCTTTCGGCGCTCGAGGTCATAAACTTGGATTATACATTAGGCCAACAACATAAACAAGCCTGCAAAAAATCCTAACTACCTGATTTCTGCGCTTACTACTCCATACTTTCAAACGACAAGGTTACTGGATCATTCCCCGAGACTAGAACTATCTCCATACCAGATTTCATCTAAATCGGTCCAGCAGTTAAAGTGTGAAGAGGTAACAGACAGAGTTACTTTCGCATTTATAATATTAGAAAATGGACTAGTTTCTGTCCACGACTTTGTCCGTGTAGGATTCGGTTGTAGCGCTCGCGTTCCCGCGGAAACTAGATACGTTTTTGGGGTTAAAAATTAGGCTACGCCTATGTCCTTCATAGGGACTAGAATTATCTCCATCTATAACAAATGTCATCTAAATTGGTGAAGCGATTTGAGCGTGAAGACGCAACAGAGATTCAAGGTTACTTTCGCTTCGCATTTATAATATTAAGTAAAGATGTATATAAATGCAAACGAGCACACAAGCCACCTGATGGTAAGCGAACAAATTTCAACTAAATGTGTTAGGTAGTCAGTGCACGGGAGCCTAACATACACCATCAACACATCTACACTGGCAAGGAGGGGGGCCCGACAGGCTTAGTCCGCCACTGGTCTGTGTGCGTTCGAGGACATCTGTACACTTGTAAATGTGTGTGTACCACTACGCGGGCCAACGATTCACTCTCCATATCCGGATGAAACAAATGACGGTAAGGGCGAGTTGGGCGCGAGTTGCGCGCCGGCTAGATTCAGGCGGGTGATTCCGTGGCCATTCTGTTCGCAGTACTATTAAATATTCTGTGGTTAAAGTACAGTCGACTTCATTAATATGTCTACCCTTCTGGACCTTATTACTACGTGGTAAGGTGCAAAAGTGTGTATATATTGGCGAACTCGACTGTACAAGATAAGACGCTTCTGTTACTGACTGACTGAGGACTATCGATGATAACGCACAGCCGAAACCTCTGCAGCTCTTGTCGTAGGAAGCTGACATTGGGCATGTAGGTTCCTTGGGAAGTGGAGGGGAGCACTAAGAGAGGATTTCCCGAAATTCCCACGGGAACGGAAAAAAATGGGATGTTTACATTTCAATGTTTACCCGCAGCATATACGAAGTCGCGGGCAACAGCTAGTGTTTCAATAAGTATAGTTACCGACTAATAAGTAGTTTATGCTTCGATAGCTTTACTAGTAACTTTAAAGCACTCACATTATCTTGCATCCTTTTTCCTCTTGAAAGTCGACTCCTAAGAGGAAAAGGGATGCAAGGTGTTGTGAGCGCACTGAGCGAGATTCGGAACGCAGCCTAGAAAATGAAGGGGTGACAACGACAACTAAATGCCAATTCGTCCCTAGGCGCTTGGCCTTTCCGCCAATTGTTTAGCATTTAGGCCATTATGTTATCATTATGCCTAAGTTATAGCTCATTACCCCACTGCCGAAGGATAATAACATTTTATTAATTCACTAGCGGATGCCCGCGACTTCGACCCGCGTAGACTTAGAATTTCCGTACCCGATGATACTATACACATAGAGATCTTCTACTATCTAAAGTCCCGCGCCTTCACATTTCAAAACGCTTCAATGTATTTAAAAAGCACCACCAACACTCTCAACACATGTGTGCGTGCTAAGACAGCCATCAGCTATGCGTTGAGTGTTGGTGGGGCTGTTTAAATAATAATAATAAAATTGAAGCGTTTTGAAATGTGAAGGAAGGCGCGGGACTTTAGATAGTAGAAGATCTCTACCTAGATGGTAAACTTAATTTGGATGGTAACTTTGGAAAACTTGTCGGCTCATGTATCACTGACTTTACTACGCAACTGTTTCGCTTTGCCAAGAATGGTGTAAGGGGGGTAAGGGGGAGAACGGCAACAACATCTGACCGGCCCCAAAAGTCAACCTCACCTGCTCGCGCTAGTAATTCCTTCAGAATAACTAGCGGCGGCAGTCTTCGGGTTACCGCGGTGCCCCCTGCTAGACAACGGACGAGGCTCTGGCGACCGAGCAATGGCGGGATAACCATCCATCCCAGTCGGGCAACTGACTGGAAGGGGCTTCAGTGACCTTGGGGACTAAATATCCTCTAAAAGTCTGGTGCAGAAGGCAACGGGAAACCACTGCACTATATTCCCTAGTCGTCAGCGACACATCAAAACATGGAAAAGTTTCAAAAAGCCGCGGCCCCGAGTGCCTGGCGTCCCTTCAATGGGACAGGGGTGCGAAGAATCCCCGGGCGTAGATTTAAGTATAACCTAAGAATTGCAACATGGAATGTGCGTAGCCTTATGCGTCCTGAAAAAATCTATAATGTTATTAAGGAGATGCAACGACTGAAGATAGATATACTGGGACTAAGTGATGTAAGGTGGAAAGGAAGTGGAAAACACCGTATTGACGACGTCCATGAACTATATTACTCCGGATCTGATGAAACCTCAAATTTACACGGTGTGGGGGTAATCATCAATAGCAAAGCAATAAAAGGCAATGTCAGTTGTGTGTTTAAGTCTAATCGTGCTATGTTGATCCAAATCGAAGCAAGCCCGAGGAATCTAAACATCATCCAGTTGTACGCTCCAACTGCTGAAAAGCCGGATGAGGAAGTGGAGGTGTTTTATAGTGACGTCGATTATCTACTCAAACTCATAAAAAGCCATGAAGTCAGTATAGTTATGGGTGATATGAACGCAAAGATAGGTGAAGGTGAAGTTCAAGGAGTTGTGGGAAAGTATGGTTTGGGTGTTAGAAATGTCAGAGGAGACACTCTTGTACAATTTTGCCAAGAAAACGAACTAGTTGTTACGAATACATTTTTCCAACTTCCACCTAGAAGACTGTATACTTGGACCTCACCTAGACATACTACTCAACACATAGTGCGTAACCAAATTGACTATTTAATGATTAACAGCCGTTTTAGAAATTGTATAAAGAGTGTCAAAACTTATCCAGGGGCATATATCGGCTCTGATCATAATCCGGTTGTTGCAGAGTTGTGCTGTGTTCTCAAACACCTAAAAAAGAAAAGTCCCAGAGTTAACATTGATGTACGTAAGATTAATGAGCCCGATATAAGGGCTAAAGTTTCGAACGGCATTAATAAGTGGGCGATAAGCTCTGAGCAGATAGTTTATGAATCTATCGAGGAAAAATGGAATGAACTAAAATCTACAGCGGTTAAACTCAGTGAGGATCACTTGAAACCAGGAAAGTGGGTTCCAAAGCAAGTATGGATGACTGATAACATTTATTATCTGATGGAAGAACGAAGACACTGTAAACAAGATATTTCCAAATATAACATCTTGAACAAAAAGATACGTAAAGAAGTCCGCTATGCCCGTGAGAAATGGTACAGAGATAAGTGTGAATATATGGAGGAACTCCACGCAAAGCATGACGCTTTCAATCTGCATAAGGAGATAAAACATATGTTAGGACGAAGAACTTTAGTACACCAGCTGATAGATGCAAACAACCAACCTATATTGCACTTGACAAATAAAAAGATTACTTGGAGGGAGTACATAAATTCAATGTTTTCAGATGACTCGAGAACTGTTAATAGTGAAGAATTCTACCCTCAGAATGGTCCACCGATTCTAAAAGATGAAGTCCGGAAAGCACTGCGTTTTGCGAAAACGGGAAAGGCGGTAGGTCCTGACA
Organism: Aethes cnicana; assembly: GCA_963971205.1. Classification (NCBI taxonomy): domain Eukaryota; kingdom Metazoa; phylum Arthropoda; class Insecta; order Lepidoptera; family Tortricidae; genus Aethes; species Aethes cnicana. The sequence continues at coordinate 3,539,898 of OZ020301.1, read as the reverse complement.
ATGTCCACATTGAAGTACTAAAGCTCCTTGAAGACAGCCATTTGGAAGCGCTTACGGATCTCTTTAACGGCATATATGAATCCGGTCAAATACCTGGCGATTGGCTCAAGTCAACCTTCATCACACTACCCAAGAAAAATAATGCCAAGCGGTGTGAAGAATTTAGAACCATCAGCCTTATGAGCCAAGTTTTAAAACTTTTTCTCAACATAATTCACGCGCGTATTAGAGTTAGATGTGATGAACAGCTCGGAGACAGCCAATTTGGGTTCCGAGCTGGTGTAGGGACAAGAGAGGCCTTGTTTGCTCTGCAGGTGTTGATCCAAAAATGCAAAGATATGCAACAAGATGTTTTTCTTTGTTTCATCGATTACGAGAAAGCATTTGATCGAGTGTTACATGATCACCTTTTGTCACTCCTGACCGACATAGGATTGGACGGCAAGGACGTACGTATCATCCAGAGACTGTACTGGAATCAAACAGCGACCGTACGAATAGATGGGGAAGAAACGGACGAAGTGGATATTTGCAGGGGTGTCCGGCAAGGTTGCGTGCTTTCACCTACTCTCTTCAACTTATACTCCGAGGCAGTCATCGCTGAAGCAATGGAAGGACTCGACTGTGGGGTTAAGATTAACGGACGTCTCATTAACAATCTTAGATATGCCGACGACACAGTCCTTATAGCGTCTACAGAAGCTGAGTTACAGCGGATTGTTGACAGAGTCAATGAGTGCAGTTTGAGGGCCGGTCTGAATATGAATGTCTCCAAGACAAAAGTCATGATTATTTCCAAGCACGAGGCGGCTACTCCTGTAATATCTGTGGCTGGTACGCAGTTAGAACGTGTGCGAAAATATAAATACCTTGGCACATGGGTGAATGAAACCTGGGACAACGATCTTGAAATAAAAACCCGCATTGAAATCGCCCGTGCTGCATTCAATGGCATGAAGAAAATCCTTTGCAGTCGCAATCTGAAGATGTCGTTGCGCACCCGTCTACTGGAATGCTACATATGGCCCATACTTCTATACGGATGTGAGGCCTGGACTATCAAAGAGCAATTCCGGAAACGTATAGAAGCATTCGAGATGTGGGCCTATAGGCGCATGTTAGCTATTAGCTGGACGCACCGAGTTACGAACGTGGAAGTCCTTCGACGAGCTGGCCGAAAGCGACTACTTATGCAGACCATCAAAAGACGGAAAGTTGCCTATCTGGGTCATATACTTAGGCACTCCAGATATGAGATCCTGCAGCTTATAATGATGGGCAAAGTTGCCGGCAAAAGATCAGTCGGCCGTAGAAAGAAGTCGTGGTTGCGCAACATACGCGAGTGGACTGGGATCACGAGTGCCGCAGAACTTTTCACTCTCGCCAAAGATCGGGCGAAGTATGCAGAGCTGACTGCCAACCTTCACTAGTTGGAGAGGCACCAGAAGAAGAAGAAGAATGGTGTAGTGTAGAGTACATTCTTCGGACTACTCCAACTTGGTTATTTCCGAATGAAGTAGAACGGATTGATAAAACAATAAAGTCAGTATTGGAGTCAGTGCTCAATATAGGTCTCAATCATACACAGTGGTGCCAAGCTTCTCTGCCCATTCGCTACGGGGGGTTAGGGGTTCGTCGTCTTGAGGACGTGGGGCTGGTCGCTTTTCTTGCTTCGGCTCACGGGGCATTGGATCTTGTCACTCGCATTCTTTCTTTCAATGGTGGCAATTTCCGTGTTTCCTTCGTGTCAGAGGCGCAAGCGGCGTGGTCGGATAAGCTTTCAGGACAAGAACGACCTCTTAACCCTAGTGTTGCAGAGGCAGTGGGACGACCTGCAGTGCAAACAGGCATATGACGTCTTGGTAGACGGTGCGGTGGGAGCAGATCTTGCTCGTCTGAAAGCCGTTGCAAGGCCCGAGTCCGGAGCCTGGTTGCACGCTTTACCTTCACCACAGTTGGGTACCTTGTTGAACACTGACTCCATGAGAATAGCGGTGGCTCTGAGGCTGGGTTGCAAGGTCTGTGAGGCGCATCGCTGTGGTTGTGGGGTCATGGTGGAGGAAAATGGTCACCACGGCCTCAGTTGTCAGAGGTGTGCGGGGCGATTTCCTAGACACCACGCTTTAAATGAAATTATTCGTCGGGCCATGGTGGCAGCCAACGTCCCTTGTGTGTTAGAGCCTCCAGGGTTGTGCCGTACTGATGGAAAAAGACCTGACGGATTGACGTTGGTTCCATGGCGGAGGGGACGTTGTCTCTTGTGGGACGCAACGTGTGTTAGCACATTTGCTGCGTCCCACTTGAGGCAAACAATGAAAGCAGCGGGGTCGGCGGCGCAGAGCGCTGCTAAATTTAAGCACGCAAAATACTCCGCCCTGGAGCCAGCGTACGATTTTGTTCCGGTGGCGGTTGAGACGGCGGGACCGTGGAGTGCTGAGGCTTTGTCTTTGTTTAAAGAGTTGGGGCGTCGGCTGGTGGACAGGGGCCGTGACCCTCGTTCTGGATCGTGGTTGGTTCAGCAGATGTCCATTGCGATTCAGCGTGGCAATGCAGCGGGTGTGATGGGGACATTTGAATTAGGTGCGGTCCAGAACAGAGGTTTAGATGGTTGATGGACGTGTGTTATGTATTTTATTTATATATTTTTACTTGTGTTTTTGACGAAGTATGCTACGGATTCTTGAGTTGTGTTTGAGATTGTTATTTGACGAAGCGTGTTGTGGATTACCTACGGTGTTTTCTATTTGACGAAGCATGTTGTGGATATTCTTTCTGGTATTTATGTGTTCCTTTAATAAATGAAATATATATCCTAGATGGTTATTGTTATAGAAGTATTGAAAAACTGGTTTGGTCCGTAGAAAACCAGTTTCCGTGGACATATCGGGTTATAAAATAAGTATCCTATGTTATGTATGACCTGGTTCTCAAACTATCTCCATACATCCAAATCGGTCCAATTGTTGCGACGTGAAGGAAGGACAAACAAACAAACATTTATAATATTAGTGTGGATTTGCTCAGAAAGCAATCATTTACATTTTATAAAAGTGAAAAGTGATGATGATGACTTTGTTCGTACGTAGCATAATAACTTTAGTACATGATTCCGAACTACTACACAGAAAAAAATGATTAGCCGAACTAGTCCAATTAAATCAAAAATAAGCAAACTTTAAACAAGCAAACCTACTAAAATGGGCTAGAAAAAAAATACATCTAAGTGTACTCGTGACTAATCTTTATTTATTCGCTCAGCTGGGCCGAGCACCTACCCCAAACCACAGAATAAGTAATAGTACTAACGTACCCAAACTTAAAATGTTTCAAATGTTCTAGATTTCTAGAAACACCTTTTTTCCCTCAAATTGATTTTCCGGATGGTATTTATTTATTTAATTTACCTATTGTATTCCTGGACTTTCAAACATTCAAGTCTGTAGTTTTGTATTTTGAGACGCCGTATGTAATGTTATTTCGTATAGGTACGCCTAACTTGATCTTTGTGTGGAAAAACATCGTTAGGAAACCGTACGCATCTGCAAGTAACTTCACTAACTTTTTACGAAAAACATTCAGTTAAATATAAACATGATAAATAAAACAATACTTACATCTTATTTTAAAACTTTATTTCATTGACTTCTGGGCGGCTCGCACCTTATTACAGTAACATTTCTAAGAATAAATTCTCAACTCATTTCTTTTTTGACCATTAGATGTGAATAAATCAGATTTAACAATGACTGAGATAGGACATCTATACATCAACAATTAGACATTTTATATACATGGTGGGTCAGAAAATATAGCAAATAATTAACCCACCGTATCGGCTATCGATTCTAAGTATATTGTATAGGTAGGTCTTAATATTTTGTATAGGATTCAGGCGTCGCTCACACAATCAATCCCATATACAATTTTTTTTTTACATCACCCTTGGCCGTAACTTTGGATTTTCTGGCCGCTACGCGGAGAGAAAATCTCACTTCGTGGTCAAGGCCAGACGTAAAACTTTTGACAAACCACGGGCGGTAATTCGTGAAGCCCCAGATCGCATATTTATGGCCCTCACCTTCGGTTCGGGCCACAGAAACCTGCGATCTGGGACATTAACGAATTCACCACCCTAGGTCTGTAATGTACTATTACCAACTCGAAAAAAATTAAAGACCTATACAATATACTTAGAATCGATAGCCGATACTGTGGGTTAATTATTTGCTATATTTTCTGACCCACCGTGTATATAAAATGTCTAATTGTTGTAATCCATAAGTAGACATAAATGTCTCTATCATAGTCATAGAAGAAGTAAGGTAAACTTAGAATGACAACCTTCAAACACATCAGCGTACGCCCGAAATAAGTGTTAAATGCGATAATAGATGTCGCTTCGCTGCCTAGGTAGCCTGCATACAAATTTGAACTCCATGATAGCTCATGTAAGGAGATTGATTGATTGTAGTGAAACTGGACCAGATACAAGGTGAAAATGAAAAAAATGAAAAACGTTTATTTCAAATATAAAACATGCAGTTCCAATTTAACGCTGGGTCCTATGCTAGGAAGCCCTGTGTTACAGGACCCAGTAGTACAGCAGGTCTAATAAGATAGACGCTTTTTACACAAATTAAGGAAAGTAAGGCTAAGTGTAATTACTTATTATAAAACTTAAATTAAATTATACCATTTTCTAGTGATTACTCTATTGACAGGTTTTAGATAAAAATGAAAACCGTTAAAATTTTATGTACGTATTTGCTTGTGTATGTGTGTTTATGTGTGTGAATGTACATGAGTGTGTGTGCGGATATAATTTGTATAAACATAAATACATGTATACATATAAATCCATATCCATATTCCATATTATATATTATATTACTATATTATCCATATCCAAATAACATTATAAATGCGAAAGTAACTCTGTCTGTCTGTCTGTCTGTCTGTCTGTTACCTCTCTGTTACCTCTTCATGCTTCAACCGCTGGACTGATTTGGATAAAATTTGGTATAGGTAATAATATAAGACTGTCAATCTCCTTACATTACGGCGTACATCGGAAATAGCAAGGGAGCTTCAAATTTTCATACTTCGCCTGTACAGCCCCAAGTAACATTTTGGCCCTTAACTTGGGTTATCATCACTAAAAGGTTGAGTAAACGTCGTATAAAGGTCTTAGCGGTGACTACCAGTTGTATAAAGGCGTTTGGGAACACATTCTTGCTCTATAAGCTAAAGAGCCAAATTATCCTATAAGTTGTTGATGTAAAGGTTTATAGAACCATTTTATAGGGCTATTATAGTCAAGTGCTATAAAAACTTCAAATATAGCCACTAAAGAGCTATGTAACTGTATAAAAGTGATTGAAATCACCATTATGTGTCTAATTTGCGCTATAAGGTTTCCCGGACAACCGCTATAAATCTTGCGTTTTAGCAGTGATGAACGTTCTACTATACAAGGATTTTACGATATTGTGGTTCCACAAATCACTCCTATAGTACATGGTCTTTAGTAGCCATAATGACGCCGTAATAGAGCGGTTTTGTTTTATAATCGATTTTTAGGACATTTTTATAGTACTTAAAAGTGTTCTAATTGTTTTTGAATCCCTATTATAGGCTCGTACGATAGTTGTGACTATGACTCTTTTATATGGCCGAAACTTTCTATAATGGAGTTTGTAGATCCGTCATAACATAAAGAACTCTAATTTTACTCAGTCTTTGACATAACAGGAGTCGGTGGTACTATAGTGAGCCGATAAGACCCACGGATGTACTTAATGGCTCTAAAGTAGAAATGACTGTGAATTTAATATTATAATATCAATATATTTTATTCAAAACTCAATTAATCGAGGGCGCATTGAAAATACTAAGCAAATCAAATACTACTCTATCAGTAAAACTTTAGTCGCACGTGCTTTTTGCAGCATTGATCGAAATATTAAATGTCTAAATAAGATAACATAAACTTACCACGATAGAATAGAACTCCTTTATATAATTGAATTATTTTTGTTGTCCGTCAGCGAAGTTCACACCAAAAACACACAATACCATACTTTGCCGAGAAAGCGCCTCAATAGGAATCACGGATTCTACTATAGACTAAAATAGGACTATAAGGGAATCAACGAACGCTACTACAGTATAAAAAAACACTATATTAGCGTTACTGTGGCCCGTATGTCACTAAATTGTAATACGAGTCATCATTACATCTCCTTTACAGACCTAAAACGTCACAACTAAAGCTGCTACGGTTCCACTATATCACTAAATGGAGATATAACTGCGCCAGATCGGCGTTACTCAACCTTCTATGGCCTTTTATAGATAGGGCTAAGGTGGTGTTTTGAGAAATGTTCTATGGGCTACTATAGAACCAGGAATTGTTACTTGGGGCGCCATCTAGATGTAGCTCATGGAGTTCAAATTTGTATGCAGGCTACCTAGGCAGCGACATCTATTATCGCATTTAACACTTATTTCGGGCGTACGCTGATTTGTTTGAAGGTTGTCTTTCTAGGTTTACCTTATTTTTTCTATGAACTGGACATACGTAAAAATACCCAATGTCATAAAAACTAGACATGATAATAATAATAATTAACGATGACTAGAAACGGTGGGCGATGACTAGAGAATATTGCTATTACATTATATTCCTAGATTTTTTCTTAATATCATAGTTTTCAAATTATTTTGAACTTATGTTGAACTATGTACCTACTTATTCTACTTATGTCTAACATTTAACTAATTATTGAGCTCGAAACATATACTCTAATATGTATTTACAATTATTATTGATCATTTATTTAATAGTGAATTACGTATTAAAGGACAGGTCTGGTAACAAACATTAAACCTTTCAGAACATTTGAATTACTTACGCAGAATGCAAGTAAAGATAGATTTCTGAATAATGTAAGTACCTAGTTAGTGGTTAATAAGGATACTTTTACATTCTGTACAGGAATAAAAAAACTTCATACAGGGTAGGTAAGTAATGTTTTTTTCACCTCAGCAGCTCGAACAAGTAGACTTTGCTGTGAGAAATTAGTGAGCAAAATCGTGTTTGTTTCACTCAGTGAGACAAAGTATTTTTTTAATTTGTTTTTTTTTTAATCCTTTTATCCCATCAGACAATCCCATCAGGCAAAGGCAAAGGCTTAAGCCTTGCAGCCACAGTTAAATCGTTCCCGCGCTTTTTCTTTTTTTTTTATTAGATTACTGCGAATGGTCATTTCATACTGCGGCATCTAACTAGTAACTACTTCTTATACCAATAATTCAAAGTATCTCGATTTTATCCGCTCTCTTCTTTTCATTTCTTTAATAAAAGAGGTAGAATTATACTAGGCAAGTCTTACTGCGAATCTATTTTCGTAGAAAAAAAACTGAATTAGAAACGTTCGGATACGCGCAACGCATCAGTACGCCGTATTTTTAGACATTAAAATTATACGTTGATTTAACTTCTGAAAATCTTACAATTTTCAAATGACTTATATTTCATATAATTATGTTATTTGTAATCATTTTAAACTAAAGTTTTAATTTAAAGTAAACTAAAAGTTGTCAAATATTACCGAATAAATTCGAAATTGATCATTGTACTAGTTTCCGAACATACGTTTGGAAAATTGCCGCCATTGTCTCATGTCAAATCATGTTTTTCTTCTTAATTTTTGATAACTAACTTTAAAGTAATTCTTTTAAAACATGAAATTCAAGTAATAATTTGAGTGAAAGGAGTGAAGAAGAAATGTTATTTCATATTTTTCGTGTTGTAAGTATTCTTTGCAAGTACCTTTTATGTGTTCTCGCTACTGAGGTGAAAAATTGTATGTGCTATACTCGAGAGCAATTTCTTTTACTTCTCGTACCTTTGAGTCCTTCGCTAAGCTCAAGATTCTAAACTAGAATCACTCGCTGAACGCTCGTGATTCAACTATAGAATCTTTCGCTAGCTCAGGACTCAAACGTGGCACTCGAAGCAAAAAACAATTTTGCTCTCTTGTTGCACAAATAACTATTTTAACATTAAGTATTATTGATTTGCAATAAATCATTAAAACGTGTCCCAAAGTCACTTTCTACGTATACATTTACATAATGTGTAAAATTAGCATATATCTTTATTATTATTTATCTAGCACACAGTTTTTAGGGTTCCGAAGTCCACAAGGAACCCTTATAGTTTCGCCATGTCCGTCCGTCTGTCCGCGCTATTGCTCAGAGATGCTTAGTTCTAGAAAGCTGTAATTTGGCATGAATATGCATATTAGTAACGCTGACAAAGTGGTACAATAAAATGTTGAAATATATTTTTTTATAGGGCACCTCCCCTACTCGTGAAGTGGGGATGTATTTTTTTTTTCTTGCGTACCCCATGGTGCGGCATATCGTTGAATAGGTCTTGAAAAAATATTGTGGGTTTGCTAAAACCATTTTTTGATTAAGTGATGCGTTTGTGAAATATTAAGCTTTAAAGTGCTATTTTTTGTTAGGGTCACGTTCCCCCCCCCCCCCTGCCAGCTAAATGGTGGTATTTGGATGGCTGAAAAAAATCACGGTTGTGGCATATATAACGTAGTTGAAAGGAAAACTATCACAGCTACGTAGGCTGTACAAACTTACGAGTAATAGTCGACCAACTTATGATGATGATTTTTCTCGAGCGGCAGGGGCGTCGGGCGGGCACGTCATACCTACCACAGGCTAGCTACATGCTTATAAGTCTTAGAAATGTACTGTGGGCATCGTAAGCTTCGGAACCCTATACTTTGCGCGTGGCCCGACACGCACATGGCCGGTTTTTATTTACAAATACCGCTATTATTGCACTTAAAGATGACTAGATATTCATCAACACAGAAATCACTACGTTTGGTAAATTTAATATCAAATTTATTACATTTTTGGTTAGATTTGTCACACACGTTTGGTTATTGGTTTGACACGCCGAAGGCGCCCAGTAGTTTTCCTATGTACATTATTTAGTCAATGACGACCGCTTCTCCAATCCAGTGGCCAAACGCAACGAGCGCGTTGATTCCTATAGACCAAAGGAAACAAGACGTGATTGCACGAAATGGCCCTAACTCAGCATATTGCCTGGCATTTGCGCTGCTCGCTGCCGCAGTTCCGCGAAGTCGCGTCCGAACCATAAAGACACCGGGCCCTGGCTGTATGTGTGTCTGTTTTACGTGACGTATCGATTGTGTGTGTGTTTTACGTGACGTATCGATTGTAGTTGGGTTCTCCGACGATGTCGATGTCGCTGTCGCTGTGTTCGCTCTCCGAGTCCGACGTCTGCGTCAGACGGGTGTCATCCTGGAACAATTAATAAATAGTATATTACCGGGTAAAACCAACTACTTATCAATAGAAATAACATAGGCACCTAATATTATGAGTCATGTACAGTTTAATATTAAAACACTTGTAAAATCAAGGCATCAGCGCCTGAATGCGATGTTTTTGCTTGGCGATGGATGGCTGTTTGTGGTGCATGTTCGAGACTTTGCGAGATGATGGATAAAAGGGAATCTAGTGTACGAGTACATAACACATTGATGTATACGTCTAAATTTATCAGTGTATTGGTATTTTATTTATTTATTACATTTCAGGTTTTGTATAGCGCTCCGTGGGTCGCCTAGGTGTTGGCTGAAAATCAGCGCTGCAGTGTTTGACACCTCAGCATTTATGCTGAGCCAGCAACCTCTCCGCTGCCGCGAAGACACACACACTTGTTCTTATGTTTCTCTTTTTTTGTTGTCGTGTTTGTAATGTTATTTTTGTGCATTTTTTTGTGTCTTCTGTGCAGCAAATTAATGTCTTTCTTCTTCTTCTTCTTCTCCTATTTACCTACTGTAATGCTGTATAAATGTAATTTTTAAATAAATAAATAAAAATCCCATCACAACAGCCTATTTGCGTCCTACGGCGGGAACGCCTCCTCTCATCACGAGAGTTTTTCTTTTTGGGCTATTGTCCCCACCCGCCAGTTCCTACCCACGCGGGCCCAATGCGGATTGAGGATTTCACACGCATCCTTGAATTACTTCGCAGATGCGTGTGCTTCCTCTCGATGTTTTCCTTCACCGAAAAGCTCAGCGGTAAATTCAAACTAATTTCGCACATAAGCACAGAATATTTAATAGTACTACATACAGAATGGCCACGGAATCACCCGTCTGAATCTAGCCGGCGCGCGACTCGCGTCCAACTCGCCCTTACCGTCATTTATTTCACCCGGAGATGGAGAGTGAATCGTTGGCCCGCGTAGTGGTACACACACATTTACAAGTGTACAGACGTCCTCGCACGCAAACATTGACACTTCATTCGAATTGTGATCGAAATCGTGCTTTTACAGGCCGTGTCCGCCCTCTGACATAAGTAAACTTAAGAGGTGTGAGCCGGGATCGAACCCCCAACCCTCTATGTGAGAGGCGGGGAGGGGAGGTCGAACCACTGGGCCGAAAGTCGCCAGGTTTGAATCTTGAAATTCAGAATGAAATGATTAGGTAGGTACCTAATTAAAATTTTACTGCGGTAGAGTGAATACGACAACGCGACCCCGCAGCCCTCGCGCAGTCGGTGCGGAGGAGAATCGCTGGGGTTTCAGCGGATATTTCGGCCACTCTGGCCGGCGAGTCCCACATAACATAACCACCTGCCCCCACCTAAATGCATTCCCCAGCGTTAAAAAAAAGTTAATTAGAATTTCGAACGTACGAGTACTTACCTTTCTACTATCCGAAGGCTGCGGAGCATGTTTCGTGAAATCCACCGCTGTGTTACCTGCGGACACAATTAATCGTTAGGCCGTTCCCTGACCCAGCATCGTCAACTGGCTCATGTAAGATCATACTTTTCTAAGAAATGTTGAAAGTTAAGAATATGAGAAAAAACATATGTTATATTTGATTATATCATCCTTACATTGACAGCTTTCGTTACACGTTTCACGAAACTTCGCTTGATACAATTTAATTCTAAAGTAACCTCTAACTCGCACCTTTAATCCTACTTTACTCCAGTTTATTATATCAAACAGTGTAAAACTAAATATAAAAGAAAAATTATCCATATTATATGCATACATTGACAGGTTTATAAATGCCATGTTTTAGACGGTATTTTTATAGAAATTAAAACGTGTTAAATAATAACAAAATCAGGCGTTCTGTGCGTAGCGCTTTCTCTTTCACTCGTTGCACGAGTGACAGTGACGGCTGAGCTGGGTATAGAACGGCCTTCCTATGTCCACAAAACTTGACAGATTCTCTATGGTCTTTGGAGACAAATTTCAACCATCCGTGGCCACGTGGCGTTTTGTGGATATGGAACACGGCCTATAAAATAATGGAAGCCGACCTAACTGAATAAATTAAAATATTATGAAGTTAAGACTCGAACAATATTCCAACGAGAAACTGACTTTTATTTATATATTCAGAGGTTATCCATATCAATTATTAATTAATATTATAAATGCGAAAGTAACTCTGTCTGTCTGTCTGTTACCTCCTCACGCTTCAACCGCTGGACCGATTTGGATGAAATTTGGCATGGAGATAGTTGGAATCTCTGGAAAGGACGTAAGATACTTTTTATCAAGAAAAACCGCATAGGTCAAAATTCCATTTTTGACGTGATAACGTCTTATAAATCGGTGAACGCCGGCTGCGCGCGCACAGCCGAGCCGTACTTATTATCCCGGAAAAGCGTACAGTTCCCGCGGGAACACGATAACCGAATTCCACGCCGGTGAAGTCGCGGGCAGAAGCTATTGGTGGAATAAACAAACTCGCACACCTACAATGACTCTTGGAGCTGGAGCTTCATTCGAGTTTCTAAATAGGGACAAGGGATCATATATAACTCGATGCAAGGGATTTCCATAGAAATAAACAACAAATGAAAATTCAAAATTAAACTCGCCAATTTAATATAAATTGATTGCCTTGGAAAATTCCTTAAAAGCGACCAAAGCATCAGACAACTCAAGTACCTAATTGACATAACCTTATATCGACTTAACCCATAGACATAACTTAACCATTGAAATACGCCTCTAAAGTACCTAACCACCCCTTTGAGCACTCCATTCAACTCCCACCCTTACTCCAATGATACAAAGACTTTATCCCCCTAACAGTCTAGCCAAGACGTTGCCTAGCAACCAAGACGTCGGCCATCTTGGCTTGGTAACTTCGTTACTGGAACGTCTTGAATTGTGGCGCGAAAGCGGCTGTTCCAAATTCAATTTGAACGTCTTTGAGGTCGGCGGGGCCTATTAGATGAGGCGTTTTCCAGAATCTACGCCTTACAGAGAAGGTTCGCTTGAAAAAACGCTTTAATGTTCGAAAGTGCTTTTTAAAACGAAGTTATTTTGAAAGGATATTTACTTATTGGGCTGAAGGCTGAGGTTTATTGTTTGGAATTTTGATTTTAGAGATATAAAACGTAACTATCATTAAAATGGTATCTCATTAACTTAAATAGCAGAAAATTCGACGATTTATTTTTACTGACCTACTTTAAAGGAACTGTGGCTATAATTTGCCTTGGATTTCCTGCTATAATTAGCTAAATGAATTTATTAAGCACACAGAGTTCCAAAATGTCTCTCGTAAAGTCGCCTTTTAACAAATCGTCGCTAATTTCACTTTGATGGGCTGTTTCTCATTACAGCGATCTTCAGGATGATTCCAATTATAATTAGGTAGGTACTTTATTACGTAAAAGAGAGTTAATTACTTTAATAGCAATTTTCATTACTTGATAGGTATGACTAGCTTTTTCCCGCCACTTCGTATGCGCAGAAATATTAAAAATTTAAATCTCATTTTTTTTAAAACCCGTTCCCATGGGAATTTCGGAAAATTATCTCCTAGTGCTCTCCCCTACGTTCCCTAAGGAACCTGCATGCCAAATTTCATCTCTTTTCGACCAGTAGTTTCGGCTGTGTTGATCGATCAGCCTGTCAGTCAGTCAGTTTCTTGTTTTATATATATAGACGATTACTATATATATATATATATATATATATATATATATATATATATAATATTATAAAGGCGAAAGTTTGTTTGGATGGATGTATGGATGGATGTTTGTTCCTCTTTCACGCAAAAACTACTAAACGGATTTTAATGAAACTTTACAGTAATGTAGCTTATAGATCAGAATAACACATAGGCTACTTTTTATCCTGGAAAAACGTATAGTTCCCGCGGGAACGCGATAACCGAATTCCACGCGGGCGAAGTCGCGGGCAGAAGCTAGTAGACGATAATTATAGTTTTTGGCAGCGGTTTCGCTCGCATTCACTTCAGTTCCTTTTCAGCGATGGAAAACAAAGTGAGGAAAACTGCACGTATCTGCTGCGAAGTACTTCAAAGTTCCCTGAATCGGCACTACCTATACCTAATATAAAAATCTCTAGTGATGGGTGGGAGGAGGCCGGTGTCCAGCAGTGGCCTCCTAGTGGGATGCAAATATGCTGTTGTAGGTATATCTAAGGTTTTTTTGTTGTTAAATTATTTACCTAATACCTAGTATTTTTTCTTCTTTTTTAACGTCTTATAACGTTAATTAAGTAACGTTCCGCCTGAGCCGAGTGCGCCAGCGAGAGCGCGGAACAAGCGATAGAGAGGCACGATCGGCGCTCGATAAGCGTGACGTTATCACGTTAAATTATCGTCCGTATACCGACTTTACAGACAACCAATTTTTTCGTTCCTTTAGATTTCCCAATTTTTTTCTTTTTTCTAAACCTTCCCGTATCACAGGGAATAAAATATAACCAGAGTAGGTAGGTACAGGTTTACACAAATTAGAAGGCGCGTGGATTAAGCAAAAATGAACTCTGCGTGTACGGCTTAAGTGCTCCGCCGCGCGCCTTCTAAGTTGTGTCGTGCGTGGTGTAGGTATCATTCGGAACACGTGGGGAAACAAAGTGATCGACATTTTAAAGGGGACATACTCGTAAAATAAAATAAAAACCTTAAAATAAACTAATTAAACAATAGTACAACTAATAATGGTAGGTAACTAAATTAAAATATATATATTATTACATTTTAAATACATTTTTTTTTCTCTTGATGAGAGGAGGCCTGTGCCCAGCAGTGGGACGCAAATAGGCTGTAGTAGTAGTAGTAGTAAATACATTTTTTACACGCGAACGAAGTCCCAGCTAGTCAAGTTAGTGCCATTGTTTCCCAAGTATTTGTAGTTTAGGGAAACTAAAGTTCAATTCTTAGATAATTGTTACCAAATTGGCAGCAAAACTTGGGAACTGCAAGCATTCTTGGCAACTAAGTTGAACAACTATTCCCGACGGGTATGTTGGGGAAACTCACAATTTAGGGTGGTTGCATGTCACATCCATACTATACTAATATTATAAATGCGAAAGTAACTCTGTCTGTCCGTTTCTATCACTTCACGCTTCAACCGCTGGACCGATTTTGAAATTTGGTATGGAGATAGTTGGAGTCCCGGGGCCTTCCCTTCCTTATAGGATACTTTTTATCAAGGAAAACAGCATCATTCCGAATATCATATTTCCATTTTGTTTTTGGCATTTGACATTATATAATCCGCTGGACAGACACCTTTTCAACTATTTCGCCATACAAGATTGGCTCCTTTATCTTTACCCTCCATAGTTGTAACTATTACTTAACCTAAGTGGTAGGGCCTGGTGCTAGGTCCGCCCGGGGTGGTACCACTATATTTCCCCGCTAACCTTACCCCAAATAGAATCTTGTACTATTGTGTTCCGGTAGGGGGTTAAGGCAGCCGGTGAAATTACTGGCCCAGAGGCATTCCATCTTAGGCCTCAGGATAGGCAACTCATTCGAGATCTTAGGTATGGTTTTTTAATGGGGGATCATAGGATTTCGGTGTCCATGGGCCGCAGTGACCACTTACCAATCTTACCATCCTAGCTGTGCGTAGCGCTCGTTTGCCTATATCATTGTCATGAAAAAAAAACCGTGGCCAGGCTACGTCCCGTGATACTCAGGCTTTAGCCAGTTATAACCGGTTATTTGGGTTTCGGTTAAAACCGGTTTGCATTTCCTAGTCCCGTCCCAACTTACCCCGCTGCTGTTGCTGCTTCCTCATCTGCTTCTTGTGCTTCATCCGTCGGTTCTGGAACCAGGTCTTGACCTGTGTCTCGGACAGGTTCAGGGCCCCCGCCAGCTCCACTCGCTCCGGGGTGGACAGGTACCGCTGGCTCTCGAACCGCTTCTCTAGACCTGGACCATAGAAAATATAAGGTAAACCTAGAAGGACAACTTTCAAACAAATCAGAGTACGCCCGAAATAAGTGTTAAATGCGATGATAGATGTCGCTGCCTAGATAGCCTGCATATAAATTTGAACTCCATGAGCAACATGTAGGCGCTGTACAGGCGAAGTATGAAAAGTTGGAAGCGCCCTGGCTATTTCCGATTTACGACGTAGTTTAAGGAGATTGACAGTCTAATATAATTACCTTGTCTCTAGACCTGGACAAACAGACTATTCAGACACACACACACACACACACACAGCACACAGCTTATTCAGAGTATTCGCTGTGTGCATAGTTACTGGTGGGGCATACGAAAACGATCGCATCGTGCTACGTAGCCAAATAGGAAATTACTGACGGACATTAGTGAAGTGAGCCGGCATTGTTGCGTATTTATTTGCGTTGAATTGAGTACATCTGGAGCGAGTAGTGTCATCCGAGGCTTCTTATGTTTTTGTTTCTCACTATGAAGTTAGATAAAGAGATTTACAAGTCAGGAATTTCCTATTTCGCCATGCCATACACGCTGCGATCGTTTTCGTATCTCACACCCACCACTGGCTTTGCAGAAACAAATAATTACATTGATAATTTCCTATAAGCTCTGTATTATAAGAAATAACCAGGGTTCAAATTTCCATACGTAGCCTGTATGACAATTTGAAGAGCCCTTGAATGTGTCTTTACCATCGGGCCTTCCTCCGACGGCAGTGGTTCAAAGCTGACAGGGACTATTCCGACGGGGTAAATAGGGACGATATGTGTCCAACAGAGGACTCACCAGAGAGCTGTGGGTCAGAGGATACGGTCCTCGCCTTCCTTCGACGGCAATTCTTCAAGGCTGACAGGAGAATTCCGATGGGGTAAATTTTAATTTAATTTTTATTTTTAATTTTTATTTTTATTTATTCGGAAAACTTACAGCTATTTACATTTTGCTATAATTAATATTTGCTTTCTATGGGTAAATCTAAGCCATTTACAAGTTTTCACTAAATTGGGACAATATTTGTCCAACAGGGGACTTACCAGTGAGCTGTGGGTCAGAGAACACGGTCCTCGCCTTCCTTCGACGGCAATGCTTCAAGGCTGTCAGGAGAATTCCGATGGGGTAAATTTTAATTTTTAATTTTAATTTTAATTTTTATTTATTCGGAAAACTTACAGCTATTTACATTTTGCTATAATTAATATTTGCTTTCTATGGGTAAATCTAAGCCATTTACAAGTTTTCACTAAATTGGGACAATATTTGTCCAACAGGGGACTTACCAGTGAGCTGTGGGTCAGAGAACACGGTCCTCGCCTTCCTTCGACGGCAATGCTTCAAGGCTGACAGGAGAATTCCGATGGGGTAAATTTTAATTTAATTTTAATTTTTAATTTTTATTTTAATTTTTATTTATTCGGAAAACTTACAGCTATTTACATTTTGCTATAATTAATATTTGCTTTCTATGGGTAAATCTAAGCCATTTACAAGTTTTCACTAAATTGGGACAATATTTGTCCAACAGGAGAGTTACCAGTGAGCTGTGGGACAGAAAACACAGTCCTCGCCTTCCTTCGACGGTAATGCTTCAAGGCTGACAAGTCAATTCCGACGGGGTAAATAGGGACAATATGTGTCCAACAAGGGACTCACCAGTGAGCTATAGTCAGAGATCACAATCGTCGCCCTCCTTCTTCAAGGCAGACAATTCCGACGGGGTAAATAGGGACAACATGTGTCCAACAGGGAACTCACCAGTGAGCTGTGGGTCAGAGAACACGGTCCTCGCCTTCCTTCGACGGCAATGCTTCAGGGCTGACAGGGACAATTCCGACGGGGTAAACAAGGCATGGTAAGGCACCCCTGCAACAAGACATTTATGGAGGGTTGAAGTACATCTTTATACTTCCAAAAGTGCCACTGAATCTGGATAATTTGATGGCGCTGCGGTTGCAACTGTTAAATGTCAAGTGTCAAGCCACCTAGGCGGCTAGTCTGCAGTAGCGCCTTCAGATGGCGCTGCTGAGGCGAAAACGGTTGTGAGGCAAGTGTGTCTTGTTTTGTTACTTTTCAAATCCGCTGGGCACGTTTTCAACTGTTTCGCCATATAAGATTGCGCTCCTTACCAATACAAAAAAGTTAATCAAAAACAAAAAACCCGACTGCTTAAAATACAAACACCCTGAAGGACTGCTTAAAATAAAAAAAATACAAAACAAGACGATTTAGTAGCTGCTATAAACGTAACGTCAATCGATTTCTACAGTCGCGACAATAAATTTGGAAATGTGACGTCACGAAATTTAGGACCCCTCCCCCCCCCCCACCCCTTCTCACACAATCACACTTCATCGGCTCCTTCTCGTATGACGTCATTTATGGATGGCCATGACTTTATAGATCTCAATCAGATTTAAGGATAATTTATTAAAGTAATATTACTTTTGACGCAAGTGCGAAAAGTTTGTAATTTTATTAAAATGACGATTTCGCACGTGTATCAAACGACATTTTTTAATACATTTGCGAAAAAAAAGAAAAAAAGAATTAAATTAATAGGACGAACCTCAAAAAACTTTACGCACTAGTTCGTAAAAAACAACTTTAGGCACGCTCACTAGCTGTCAAAAAACAAAAACCGGCCAAGTGCGTGTCGGACCACGGGCAAAGTATAGGGTTCCGAAGTTGACGATGCCCACAGTACCTTTCTAAGACTTATTAGCATCTAGCTAGCCTGTGGTATGACGTGCCCGCCCGACGCCCCTGCCGCTCGAGAAAAATCATCATCATAAGTTGGTCGACTATTACTCGTAAGTTTGTACAGCCTACTTAGCTGTGATAGTTTTCCTTTCAACTACGTTATATATGCCACAACCGTGATTTTTTTCAGCCATCCAAATACCACCATTTAGCTGGCAGGGGGGGGGGGACACGTGACCCTAACAAAAAATAGCACTCTTAGGCACTGGTCCCACCGCGAGCGAGTAAACTATGAGCTATCGGCTATAGAAACGAACAAAAGATAAGCAGAAGCATGTAAATAAAAGAGACACGGCGATGTTTATAGTTACTCGCCCAGCGGTGAACTATCAATATCGCCGTGTCTCTTTTATTTACACGGGAGTGCTTATCTTTTGTTCGTTTCTATAGCCGATAGCTCATAGTTTACTCGCTCGCGGTGGGACCAGTGCCTAAGGCTTAATATTTCACAAAAGCATCACTTAATCAAAAAATGGTTTTAACAAACCCACAATATTTTTCTAAGACCTATTCAACGATATGCCGCACCATGAGGTACACAAGAAAAACAAAATTACATCCCCACTTTACAAGTAGGGGAGGTACCCTATAAAAAATATATTTCAAAATTTTATTGTACCACTTTGTCAACGTAACTAATATGCATATTCATGCCAAATTACAGCTTTCTAGAACTAAGCATCTCCGAGCAATAGTGCGGACAGACGGACGGACGGACGGACGGACGGACATGGCGAAACTATAAGGGTTCCTTGTGAACTTCGGAACCCTAAAAAACGCTCGTTCGGAAATGACAAACTTTTGGCACGTTAAACAGGTATCGAAACGTTTACTTTTTGAGCACCTGTATTAAAAAAGCTACTTATTATTATGTAACGTGATTTAAACTAATTGATTAGTGGTAAAATCCACGCGGGCGAAAGAAATCGCGAGCAGACTAAAATTAGCCTTTAAAGTATAGAAAAATTACCCTTTCATTACCTATATTAATAGATTCCCCATGACAAGGCCAACAAGTTTCTGTTATAGCCATTCATAACTTTTAAATTTTAGCCATTCACACAAAGCACCAACAAGTTTCAACGCATAGTCGATGGCTGTCCAGCACGCACCTTGCACGCACACATGCGTCGAGTGAGAGTGTTGCTGTTGCTTTTAAATACTTTGAAGCGTTCTTTACTTATTGTGGAGGCCCGGGCACAGGGCGGACACGGCCTATAAAAGCACGATTTCGAACACAATTCGAATGAAGTGTCAATGTCGAGGACGTTTGTACACTCGTAAATGTGTGTGTACTACTACGCGGTTCAATGATTCACTCTCCACCTCCGAATGAAACAAATGACGGTAAGGGCGAGTTGGGCGCGAGTTGCGCGCCGGCTAGATTCAGGCGGGTGATTCCGTGGCCATTCTGTATGTAGTACTATTAAATATTCTTTGTGGTGGCGCGGGACTTCCTATAATACCTACATAGACCGGGAGATACTGACAGAGAATTTCGAACCATTTGTACCAGGCTGGCGAGTCTACAGGGGTATAATTACGTAATGACGAAAAGGAAAATCATGGTCACAGCGCCACAGTACCGGCGGCCCAATCGCGTGAGGTGAGCGCAAATAAAAAAAAATACTCCTTTGGAGCGGTATGGCGGCCATTTGGCCCCGTCGGAAAAGTATGGCATGGTGATTTTCGTGAATGATTAGCTGTGCAAAATTAGCCTGGTACAAATGGTTCCATTGATGGTTTTTAATTAACGTGTTTGCGTCGGTATGGCGGGATGTAAGGCGCGCCGTAGAAGTATAACATTACCGCCGACTTCGTTTTTCATCGACTATCGGATAATACAAGATTTTTTGTGGTACCTACAAATCGTTCGACTTTCGTAATTTATCCGACACGTTCGATTAGCACTCACGCGATTGGGCCGCCGGTACTGGCGCAGTGACCATGATTTCCCTTTCGTCATTAATAAATAAATAAAAATAAAAAAGCCTTTTATTTCTTGCAATCTAGTAAGGTATTTGACATTTCTTATGAATAGTGTTAGTGTTAGTGTGTACATTTATTATTTATATATTTTATTTTGTTAGTTAACTATTTATTAGTGGTTATTATTTATAATTAATATTATCTTTAAAATTTTCTGCAAGAACCCCTCTACGGGTGAAGGCCTCCTCCAGGGTTTGCCAGTCTTCTCTTGATTGAGCTGTTTGAAGCCATTCAGAACCTGCTGTTTTTAAAATTTCATCTTCCCATCTTGAGTAAGGTCTCCCTCTTTTTCGTTTCCCTTGTGGTCCTTTCCAGGTCGTTACCTTTTTGGTCCAACGCTGGTCTTTAAGGCGTGCTACATGGCCCGCCCATTTCCATTTTAAGGCTAGAGCTTGTTTCAGGGCATCAATGGATTTCGTAGTGTTCCTTATCTTCGAGTGTCTTATTTTTTGTATCCTTTTGATATTTAGCATACTACGCTCCATTCCACGTTGACAAGTAACTATTTTATTTTTTATTTTGTTGGTGAATTTCCAAGTTTGGCAAGCGTACGTCAAACTTGGTAAAAGACATGAATTTAATACTTTTGTTTTGATATTGATTGGTAAGTTGCTTTTAAATATGTCTTTTAGGCTCCAGTACTTGTTCCAGGTAATTTGTACTCTACGTTCAATTTCCATCTCGTTGTTTTTCCTGTCGAAGCTAATTTGTTTTCCGAGGTAGGTGTACTGGTCAGTATATTTTTATAGGTTCATTTCCCACGGTTATCCTTTTAATAGCACTATTTGTCATAAGCATCGTTTTTGCGAGGTTCATTTCCAATCCGATCTGTTTGCTAGCAACATTCAGCGATTCTATCATATGTTGAAGTTGGGTACTCGTTTCCGATAGGAGCACCAGGTCATCTGCGAATCTGAGATGGTTTAAATACTTATTTCCAATTTTTATTCCACAGTTTCTCCAATCTAGTTGGTTGAAAATAAATTGTAGTATGGCTATAAATAGGATTGGTGATAAAGGGTCTCCCTGGCGAACCCCTCTTTTTATTGGAAACCATGGACCAGCTTTTTCTAGTTTTACTCTGCTTTGGCAATTGGTGTAAATGCTTTTGATCACTTGTATGTATTTACTTTCAACATTTTGAGCTTTTAGAGTTTCCCAAATACTTCCATGTGATATAGTGTCAAAGGCTTTTTGGTAGTCAATATAGGCGATGTAAAGTGGTCGTTGTTTCTCTTGGAATTTCTCTATTAGAAGTTCTAAAGTATGTATATGATCAATCGTGGAGTAGCCTTTTCTGAAGCCCGCTTGCTCTATTGGTTGGTTTGCTTCTATTGTTGCTCTTATTCTTTGGTTTATAATTGATGAAAGGATTTTGTAAGTGCACGGTAGTAAGCTTATAGGTCTATAGTTGGCTATATCCTGGGGATCCCCTTTTTTATAAATGAGAGTTATGTCCGATTTTGACCATTCTGTGGGTGTCTCGCCAGTTTCCATGATGCGATTGAATAGCTGGGTTAGGGGTAAAGCCAAAATTGGGAGAGCAGTTTTTATAACTTCGTTCGTAATTGAATCTGAACCAGGACTTTTATCTGTTTTTAATTTTGTTGCTATCTTTACGATTTCTTCTATGTCAATCCGTGTAACGTCAGTTTCTATATGTGTTTCATTTAAGTCATGATCAGTACTGTTTTTTAAACTTTCATCTTTATATAGATTCTCGTAGAAGTTTGTTGCTGTCATGATAACGTCGTTACGATTTTGTGTCGTTTTACCAGCCTGTTTTAGTCCGTTTATCCAGTTTTTATGAGTCCTTAATTCTTTGTACTTCCGTTAATCTTCAGATGTTTTTCAAGAGTATTCGAACGATGGTTGGCATAGTCCTTTTTGATATATTTACTAATGAGTTTGTATAGGGCCGATAATTCATTTTTCATTGAGCGGGTTTTAATTTTACTTTTTTGCAGCTCTTGTCTTCTCTTCATAAGTCGTAACGTGCGATCTGACAGTATTTTGTGGGCATTTGTGTTTTTTTGTGATTTTGATCGAGCTTTTTCTAGACTTTTGGTAATTGCTTTTATTATTTTTGTGTAGTAATCCTGTACTGATGTATTTTCTTCGAAGTTTAGAAGAGATCGCGAGTCTTCAGAAGAGAGGAATTCTTTGTATTTTAATTTTTCATCGTCGCTTAGTGGTACACAATTTCGCATATTCTTAAATTTAGTTCTGTTTTTCTTAGTATTTGTAAGTGTTATCGTTGCTCTTAGAGGTCTGTGATCAGAAGGGTAGTTAACATTGAGTATTTCGAAATTTTGGAATATGTGTGGTCGATTTGACGCTATGAAGTCGATTTCATTTTTATATCTCTTGTCTGGAGAGTTCCAAGTCCATTTATTTTTTGTTTTTTTCTTAAAAAACGTGTTTATAATTGAGATTTTATTCTCTATAGCAAAATCGATAAATTTTTGACCTCTTTGTATTCATTTCACCGTAGCCATTTGGTTTCATGATCAGGTATTCTTCTGGTTTAGGATTACCAATTTTGGCATTCATGTCTCCCATTAATATATAGTTTTTATGCGCCATTTCCATCGCCTCGTATAGTGTTGTATAAAAGTAGTCAACATCTTCCTCACTTGCTTGTTCTGTTGGTGCATACACTTGTATTATTGATAGAGAAGATCCATCGAAATTCATGTTTAATAGAGCGACTCTTTCTGTGAGGCCAATGAAGCTTACTATGTTGTTTTTATAAACTTTCTTAATAAGAAAACCTACCCCGTACATTCCTGGTGTATGACCTGTATGGCATAATATGAAATCGTCATATTCCTCTATTTTCGTGCCAGTGCGTCTTGTTTCTGCAATACCTATAATGTCGTACTTTATTTCCTTGAGTGCTTCGATAAGTTCGAGTAAACCTTAGAATAAGAACATAACATAGAAGCCAGGCTAAAAGAAGAGCTTGGTACTATATATCTTACTCGCGAAACCCAAATTACTTTTGACATATGTTAGAGTGAAACGGTAATATGCATTTTGTTACTACCATTTCACGGGTCGTCACTAATTTCAATTCAATAAACGTCAAATGGACCTCTTTTGGACTCCTTATAACCTAACCAAATTAAAAATGTTCTTAACCTTTCATCCTTGGTGTCGTGACGTTCGCAACATAACTTGATCGTGTCATACGGGCTCAATTTATTTTGGCTGGCGATCTGTGTCTCTCCGTAAAATTAAGTTCTTTTAGTATTATTTCAGCGAATACCCTGCGAAGCGTTTAAGGTATTGCTTTTTAGCATACCTAGTGTCTTTAGGCAATATGTCCTGTGTGGTTGAAGGATGCAAATCCCACTCAGGAAGAAAAGAAAATTACGATCAAGGAATATCATTTCATAAGTGACTTCAGACTGTTTTTGAATCTTTTAAGGCAACGATCTAACCTAAAATGATGTAACAGTATTAGTAATTTATAGATTTTATCATTTCATTCAGTTTTACATTGATGTATCCGCTTATTTGCTTATTTCCTGAATACTCTAGGAGGTTAGTTTTTCTTCATAGTGATGTGTATTTTATCGACATTCACATAATAAATAAATGTCGATAATGTTATCATATGGGAATAAGACTTAAATATGTGGTATCATAATTTATAAAATAAAGGTTTTGATAAAGAAAATGTATATTTATAGAATACTAGCTTCTGCCCGCGACTTCGTCCGCGTGGAATTTGTTAATAGCCTTCCCGCGAGAACTATGCATTTCCTCGGGATAAAAAGTAGCCTATATGTTGACCAGTGTTATAAACTACCCCCATACCAAATTTTGTTTCAATCCGTCCAGTAGATTTCGAGTTAAATCCGGACATACATACATACATACATACATACAGTTTTTTTTTTTAAATTGTTATTTTGTGTTCAGTATCGTTCATATAGTCCCTTTGACTTGATAGTTTCTTTTAATTTTCAATTTTCAGGCGCGACTTGTACAGAATTATTATTTATTATATGTATAGATTTTTCCTTTTTTTTCTCTGATTCATTGATCTCTTATGAATAAATAGTTAAGTGCCAAAATTCATTATTTAGGTAATAGCAGACTGGTTTAAAGAATGTTTTAGTGAACTCATCAATCATTTCCTTTTTACTGGACAATAGGCAGGTAATCTAACAGTAGGTAATCTGCATAACGTGTTTCTTGAAAGTGTTTGTAATCTAGGATTATAATTTATTTTTTCCCGTTCCCGTGGGAATATCGGGAAATCCTTTCTTAGTGCTCCCCTACGCTCCCCAAGGAACCAGCATGCCAAATTTCAGATCTCTACGATGTTTCCCGCGACTTCGTACGCGCCTAAACATTAAAATGTAAAAATCCCATTTTTCCCGTTCCCGTGGGAATATCGGGAAATCCTTTCATAGTGCTCCCCTACGTTCCTCAAGGAACCTGCATGCCAACTTTCATCTCTCTACGATGATCCCCGCGACTTCGTACGCGCCTAAACATTAAAATGTAAAAATCCCTTTTTTTCCCGTTCCCGTGGGAATATCGGGAAATCCTTTCATAGTGCTCCCCTGCGCTCCCCAAGAAACCTGCATGCCAAATTTCATCTCTCTACGATGATCCCCGCGACTACGTACGGGCCTTAAAATGTAATAAAACCATTTTTTCCCGTTCCCGTAAGAATTACGGGAAGTCCTTTCTTAGTGCTCCCCTACGCTCCTCAAGGAACCTGCATGCCAAATTTTAGCTCTCTAAGATGATCCCCGCGATTACGTACGTGCCTTAAAATGTAAAAAAAAAAACATTTTTTCCCGTTCCCGTAGGAATTTCGGGAAGTCCTTTCTTAGTGCTCCCCTACGCTCTCCAAGGAACCTGCCTGCCAAATTTCAGATCTCTACGATGTTTCCCGCGACTTCGTACGTGCCTAAACATTAAAATGTAAAAATCCCTTTTTTTCCCGTTCCCGTGGGAATTTCGGGAAGTCCTTTCTTAGTGCTCCCCTACGCTCCCCCAGGGACCTGCATGCCAAATTTCAGATCTCTACGATGTTTCCCGCGACTTCGTACGTGCCTAAACATTAAAATGTAAAAATTCCTTTTTTTCCCGTTCCCGTGGGAATTTTGCAAAATCCTTTCTTAGCGGATGCCTACGTCATAACATCTACCTGCATGCCAAATTTCAGCCCGATCCGTCCAGTGGTTTGGGCTGTGCGTTGATAGATCACTATATCAGTCAGTCAGTCAGTCAGTCAGTCACCTTTGAGTTTTATATATTTAGATTTGAAAATAATGTATTACTTATATTTCTTTTTTGAGTAAGATAACAAGCCTGAACAAAATTGTTACCTACAGATTTCCAAAGAAAATATGAATATGAAATTATTTTTTAATTTAAATGTTACGGGCGCGACTTTTTTTACAGACTTATTATTTCTATAGATTCCCGAGAAAAGGGATTTAGTGTGAATTTCCACGCGAACGAAGTCGCGGGCAAAAGCTAGTTTGTTATAATTATCGATACAAAAAGCCGACACAACACATCACTAGCAAATTATGAAACCAGTGACCACCTACGTTATTTCGAAGTAGAGCTCTATATATGCATCTTTTTCTAACACATTGATGTAATCATAAGAAAGTAAGGATGGATATATTATCTCATATTACTCTTTTAGCCTGGCTTCTATGTTTATGTTCTTATTCTAAAGGCGGGTCCACATTTGTGACAAACCGCCGAACCGAACACCGTGGCCGTGACAGACTCGGGAGTTTGTACCGATAGTGTGGACGGAATTTGTTACACGAACAAATGTTACGATCAGTTATCCGTTCAAATCTCCAAACAAAATATCCATACAGCCAAACATTGTACGTACTCCCACAATGTGGTTGTGATAAATGTGGACGATGTTTTGGTTTTGTTACGGTCAAATGACACGGGGTACGGGCCGATCCATCCAAAGTCGGTCTTTTTCAAAGGATGTTCGGTACTGTCTCGGTGTGCGGGAGAGGTCCACACTGCGATTTTTGTCACGCGTACAAGCACGCGTGTCATCAGGCTGGTACCTACACGGGATTGATGGATCGGGCGAATGCACGGTCGTCTTGACAAGACAACACCCGCTCCCCCGCCCCTCGCACGTACCCGCGAAATCATTGCAACAATACATTGAAGGTAGTTGAGTGGCAATTTGTGTTGATAGATATTTAATTTAAGTATTAATACGAGGTTACTTCGAAGTAAGAATCTCTCAGTAACGAATTTCCACCATAAATATTACGATTTCTAAAAAGTTCACTTTGCCACCATCTCCTTTTTTTCACCGTCCTATTTTTTTTTAAAGCACAAAGTAAAACAAATGATGCACTTGCAAGAGCAATATTCAAATACATTTCGGTTAATTCTTCTGGAAACGACATGACTGCCTTGGTTGAAGTTTCAAAATGGCATTCATCGGTTGTAGAGGACATTTGTACGCGTAACAAATGCCGTCCACACTATCGTTACAGACATCGGGCTTTGTCACGGTCACGGAGCTACCACCAGCGTCCGATCCGATGCAAACTTTCACCCGTCCACACTATACGTAACAAGTCCGCGGCGACGTCACAGTGTTCGGTTCGGCGGTTTGTCACAAATGTGGACCCACCTTAAGGAGTAAACGTTCATACGATGAAAGCGATCTGACGTTATATGTCATTATATACAGCTTTGTTGGTGTATTGATTTCATCCCTTGGAGGGTTTTGGTCGTACTCTTCCACGGTGACCGGCCGGCTTGGAAGATGGGTTGTATTGCGTGATTGTATATTGAGTATGTTTTCCGCGTGAAAGGGGGCTGGTAATTGCTATTTATTTATGGTTTTGTTTTCTTGACTAGTCGTTGCATTGTTAGGGTTCTTGTTAGTTAGAAAGTTGAGCATGCTTGGTTTCAGAACTCCCTCAGATATGCTTGGTGATCTATTTGATGACGTCTGCGTTTTGTTTTTCTTGCTGACATGCGGCTTTTGCACGTCTCTAGAGTGATTGATGTTTTCAGGAGAAGTAGATAGATTCCTTTTTTTATTTTCTGTTTTGTTAGTTTTTGATGGTAATATTATTAGTTTGTCGTATTTAATTGTTGCGAGGTTTCCTTTTTCCTTTTCTAACTTTAGTTGTTCTTGTAGTACCTTTCTTTTTTCCAATATATTTTTTGGGTAATCTTCTTTGATGTAGTACTGGGTGTCTTTTAGTACGCCTCGTTTTTTAAATACCTCTATCTTTGTGCCTAGTGTGCAAAACGTTATGATAGTTGGCCGGGGCTTTTCTCCTCTTTTTCCTATTTTTCTTATTTCTTGTATGTCTCTGCGATCCAACTTTATAGAAAAGTATCGCTCCACAAAGTTAACAATGTTTGATTCTAAGTTCGAATATGATGTATCCGTATCTTCCAGTCCAAAAAGCACAATATTTCTCTGTCTGGCTTGCTTTTCGATAAAATACAATCTTTTTTCTTGATCTTCCGTCTTTTCCTTGAGATTTTCTATTTTTTCTTCCCATACTTTAAACTTTTCTTCCATTAAGGTATTTATGTTGTGAGTCACTTGTTGCGTGACTTTTTCGCCATTTTCCAAGATCGTTGTTTTTTGTTCGTTTAGTTCACTTTGAATTTTACTGAGCGCGGTCAGAATTTCTTCCATGTTTATAAATAGTTTTTGTTATCAATGTTTTGGTACTACTAGAGCCCTCTATCGGGTCTCCGATGTATTATTTACTTAGCCTTGTCGATACAGATCACGTCCGCCGCATCGAGGTCGTTAGCAGTTGCGTCAATGACACACGCAGCCGTCAATAGATGGCACCTGCTATCTCGTTATTTTTGCAACTCATGTTAGAACGAAGATTTATTTTGTTATTCAGTTTATAAGTTCACTGATTTTTGGTAGTTTTTTAGTTTTTAATTATCACTTTTATTATATTTTGGTCAAATTGCTTGGAAAAGTCACTATTTGTCCACGGAAAAGGGCAGAATTTGTCACTGGAATGATTTCACTGTTTATTGTTTATTTAGTCGTTCGCAATCACTGTCCACAAAATATGTCCAAGACACTATATTTTTAAATAGATTCACCAGTTTTTGTTACTTTTTATGCACTTGTTACTATTTTTATTTAATATTATTTACGGACCTTATGTCAACTGTGGCCTTGCAGCCTACCCTCCTTTTCGTCATTACGTAATTATAATAGAGTCGCTAGCCTGGTACAAATGGTTCGGAATTTTCTGTCAGTATCAGGCGATCTGTATTGTATACCCGAGAGATGGCGCTGTGCGCTACCTGTAACGCGCTATCGTTGAATCGTCATAGAAGTTACTTATATAATCAAATGTGTTGAATGTGTTGAATTCATATTTTTCCTTCTTATATTACATTTGGTAATTTTTGGGAAATCTCTCGCGAATCTCAGCGTGGGGTTTATGTCTTCAATGATAACTAGCTGTGCCTGTGACTTCACACTGCACTGTGACGACAAAGTCATCATATATTTTGACATTGGAAATTTCACGAAAAAGTGCGATTCCCTTATATCTCGGAGAGATGTGAAGATATGATATGATATTCAAAAACCGGCCAAGTGCGTGTCGGGCCACGCGCAAAGTATAGGGTTCCGAAGTTGACGATGCCCACAGTACCTTTCTAAGGGCCGGTTCCTATATCCACGTAACGCCTCTTTTGCCTACGGACGGTTAAAATTTGACAGATTCTCTATGGAACAAATGTCAAAAATCAACCGTCCGTAGGCAAAACGAGGCGTTTCGTGGATATAGGAACCGGCCCTAAGACTTATTAGCATCTAGCTAGCCTGTGGTAGGTATGACGTGCCCGCCCGACGCCCCTGCCGCTCGAGAAAAATCATCATCATAAGTTGGTCGACTATGACTCGTAAGTTTGTACAGCCTACTTAGCTGTGATAGTTTTGCTTTCAACTACGTTATATATGCCACAACCGTGATTGTTTTCAGCCATCCAAATACCACCATTTATCTGGCAGGGGGGGGGGGGGACACGTAACCCTAACAAAAAATAGCACTTTAAAGCTTAATATTTCACAAACGCATCACTTAATCAAAAATGGTTTTAACAAACCCACAATATTTTTTTAAGACCTATTCAACGATATGCCGCATCATGGGGTAAGCAAGAAAAAAAAATACATCCCTACTTTACGAGTAGGGGAGGTACCCTATAAAAAAATATATTTCAAAATTTTATTGTACCATTTTGTCAGCGTAACTAATATGCATATTCATGCCAAATTACAGCTTTCTAGAACTAAGCGTCTCCGAGCAATAGTGCGGACAGACGGACGGACGGACGGACGGACGGACGGACGGACATGGCGAAACTATAAGGGTTCCTTGTGGACTTCGGAACCCTAAAAAGGCTCAAGAGCTGTAAGGTGCAAAAATAATTATTCGAGAAAGTGAAAAACCAAAACAAAAACGGCCGAAATAGTGAAAAAAAAAAAAACAGTTTTTCCGAATTTTTGATTTGGCGCTCGATATTTTGGAAACGAAGGATGACACCCAAAACTTGAGAAAATCTCCCCTGGACAATAGGGATGACGACAACTTTTTTTCCTTAGTCTATCAGGAAGATTATTGAAAAGTATTGGACACGTATTTTTTCTTTTTTCACGTAATTAAGCATGATGTAGGTTTAGTCATAAATTACTCAAAGACAAAAATTATACATATACATTCCACGCACTTTGTAAAAAGCTACGATCCTTGCATAATTGCACACAATCACCAATGTCTACATACCAAGCTTAATTCGGACACATGTCACTGTGATAAATTGGAACTGATTTCTGAGCACACATATTTAGGACTAATAATAGATAAAAACTTTAATTGGGGACCCCACATAAATCATGTGTGCAATAAACTACGATCAATACTTGCCAAGCTTTCTATTTTAAAATTCAAGTTACCCTATAATACTTTACGAATGCTATATATATCATTGGCTCAATCGGTTATAGAATATGGTCTCAGTAGTTACGGTAGAACATATAAAACATTCATAGATAAAATTTATAGATTACAAGTAAGTATGCTAAAAACAATTGTACCAAACTCCATAAGGAAAAAACTGCGTGGCAATGATAATGAACTATTTAAATATTGTAACATTATCAGCATTTATAATCTTATCAACATAGAAGTTATACATTATGAAGTAGAAAAATTAGATAGACTGAAATCTTATGTCAGATCCAAGACCTTGCGACAATTGTCATATTTGCCAAAATTCGAGGTACCAAAATGCACTAACACGTATGGAAAGCGCACTTGGCCATACCTGTTACCAACAATATGTAACGAGTTATCTGAGGATACAATGCAACAGATACGCATTAATCCTCAAAAGGCGAAAAAAATTTTAAAAGCGCACTACCTACCGAAATATCAAGTGAATTTAGACTTAGTAAGTAGTTAGTTTACATAAGATAATTAAGTAAGTGACTGTCAGCGGCAGATAAACTCTGTGTAGTTTTCGTCCGCTGTTTAATATAAAAAAAAATGCGTATTTTTTTAGTTAAATAATAAATTAAAAAAAAAAAAAAAAAAAACTTATATGGAGTTATGAGTTGAAATGTCGCGTGACGTCACGGTTAGGTACGATTTATACCTAACAGTGACGTAGTTAGCCCCCACTCTCCAACTTTAATGCGTTTTAACTTAGTCATTCTTTGTTAATTTGATAAAACAAAAAATACGTGTCTAATATTTTTTATTACCTGACTGACGGACTAATTAGAATTTCGATTTCTTCACCTTGTCGTCATCCCTATTCAGTCAGCTAGGGGCCGTTCAAGTATTACGTAAGCACAAAGGGGGGGTGGGGGGGTCTCTGTTTTGCTTATTTTGGATGACATGGGGGGTAGGGGGGTCTAGATGATGATTACGTCATCGTTAGTTATTTACTTTTTTACACGAATGGCAACCCTCACATTGTCTATGCGTGAAAACGAAACGGGGATTTTCGGGGATTCCCGCAAATAATGCATATGTTTAGGCACTCGCTTTGAGAACCGATTAAGGGAATTACCGCGCATTAGGGGAATTACCGCGCGCTATTCACTTGTCTAATGAATGCATCTATTTTATTATAATATATTAACTATATTATTTCTGATTATAATATTTTTGTCCCTTACTCTATGTGTATCAGTTAAACCTAATCTTTCCATGGATTTTCCTATTTTTAAAATGACAATATAAAAAAACATTTATAACTAAAAATGTTTACGTAAGCATAGGGGGAGGGGGTAAGAGCTTTGCTTACTTTTGATGACAAGGGGGGAGGGGGGGTAAAAATGGTAAGAAATCTGCTTACGTAATACTTGAACGGCCCCCTACAGTTTGAGCATAAAACAAAGACGATGGAGTTAAGGATTTGCCCTGTAGCTTAACATATTTCCGTTACCAGGACTCCCTATTTCTACACCAAATTTCATCTAAATCGTGTCTGCGGTAAGCCGTGGTGGCCTAGTGGTTCGACCTACCGCCTCTCATGCAGAGGGTCGGGGGTTCGATTCCGGCTCACACCTCTAACTTTACTTATGTGCGAAATTCAATTTGAATTTACCACTGAGCTTTTCGGTGAAGGAAAACATCGCGAGGAAACCTGCACGCGTCTGTGAAGTAATTCAAAGATGTGTGTGCAGTCCCCAGTCCGCACTGGGCCCGCGTGGGGACTATAGCCCAAACCCTGTCGTGATAAGAGGAGGCCTGTGCCCAGCAGTGGGCCGTAAATAGGCTGTAGTAGTAGTAGTAGTAGTGTATGCGGTTGAAGCTTGAAAGAGTTCGCGCCAGGAATCCAGACAGACAGACACACAGACTAATTATCGCAATTATAATATTAGTATGGAGACGTATGGATATAGATAGACAGATATTTAAGTATATTGTTACTTTTTTCATTATTTAATAGTAGCTTCTTGCCGCGACTTCGCTCGCGTGGAATTCGGTTATCGCGCTCCCGCGGGAACAATGCTTTTTTCCGGGATATAAAGTAGCCTATGTCCTTTCCCGGGACTCCAACTATCTGCATGCCATTCATCTCAATCGGTCCAGCGGTAGAAGCGTGAAGAGGTAACAGACAGAGTTACTTTCGCATTTATAATATTACTAGCTTCTGCCCACGACTTCGCCCGCGTGGAATTCGGTTATCGCGTTCCCGCGGGAACTATGCGTTTTTCCGGGATAAAAAGTAGCCTATGTCCTTTCCCGGGACTCCAACTATCTCCATACCAAATTTAATCTCAATCGGTCCAGCGGTTGAAGCGTGAAGAGGTAACAGATAGACAGACAGACAGACAGACAGACAGACAGACAGAGATACTTTCGCATTTATAACATTAATAATATGGATAATATGGATTGAACTCTTTCTCAGTTTACTTGAAATTATATACGTACTTCTTTGCTCCTGAGTAAATGTTCTGAGCTTCACCCCAAGATTAACTGGTAGAAAATGCTTGTAGCATTAAGTCCACCTTTTGTACACTGCATTTTTTTGTTTGAGTAATAAATATTTACTTATTAAAATTCAATCATTTATTCAGAAAATTGGCCACATATATATAATTCGTAAATGTCCCAGATCGCAGGTTTCTGTGGCCCGGACCGAAGGTGAGGGCCATAAATATGCGATCTGGGGCTTTACGAATTACCGCCCGTGGTTTGTCAAAAGTTTTAAGTTTTGCCTTGGCCAAGAAGTGAGATTTTCTCTCCGCGTAGCGGGCAGAAAATCTTGATGTAATGGTAGATTGTTTATCAAGGGACTAAAACAAGCCATTATGACACGAGATGTTTAGCCACCCGAGCAGAGCGAGGGTGGCTATAGTTCGAGTGTCATTATGGTTGTTTAGTCACGCGTTAAACACTCTGCTTTTCACTTCGAATGCGAGGAAAAAAAGACGAAGTTCTATACAAAATTACGATATTTATTATAACAAAGTAGATAACCGGCTACTTCCCGGTGACCTAGAATCATGAAATTTGGCCAGAAGCAAGGTCTTACAGCACACATACAGGAATAAATTTGATAACCGTAAATATTAAATATTTTGGTGCAAAAAAAGACCATTTACTAATACAAACTTATCATTTGCGGTTGGCGCAGTAGCCGTGTCTACTTCACCAACCGCAAATAATAAGTTTGTATTGTTAAATTTGCATCATCAAGTTTGTAGGTACGGAACCGTCGGTGCGCGAGTCCAACTCGCACTTGACCTGATTTTTATCACGTGACGTTTTGAATGATATTTAGCCAACAGATTGAAACTTGAAAACTATGGATATATTTTAAAACTAATTGGGTCATGCATTATTAATAAATGAATTCACTTTAAATAAAACAAGATTCATAGGTATTCGTAATGATTAAATCGTGTTTCACGAAATTAAATCGTTTTTTCACGCCCTAGAAATTGTCTAGGTTCACTGGAAATGGGGATAATCCTCCTTTCACAAACTCTGTGGTTGGCTGTTTAGGCGGGTTTCCAATGTCAATTAAAAAAATTTTACTTTAGTCCCTAGAGACTAAAAAAGAGCTTTAGTCCCGATGTGCAGAGACTAAAGTAACATTTTAAGAGCACGAGAAGTGAAAAAGAATTTACCAGCGCTTCCTAGACCCATTGCTTGAGAAGAAGCGCCGCAAACTTAAGCAGGAGGCCTTTTTTAAAATATTCCACATCGTTACAAATTATATTTTTCACTTCTCATGCTCTTAAAATGTTACTTTAGTCTCTGCACATCGGGACTAAAACTCTTTTTTAGTCTCTAGGGACTAAAGTAATTTTTTTTTAATTTACTTTGGAAACCCGACTAAACAGCCAACCACAGAGTTTGTGAAAGGAGGATTATCCCCATTTCCAGTGAACCTAGACAGTTTCTAGGGCGTGAAAAAACGATTTAATTTCGTGAAGCACGATTTAATGATTATTGATTACGAATACCTACGAATCTTGTTTTATTTAAAGTGAATTCATTTAATAATGCATGACCCAATTAGTTTTAAAATATATTAATAGTTTTCAAGTTTGAATCTGTTGGCTAAATATCATTCAAAACGTCACGTGATAAGAAACAGGTCAAGTGCGAGTTGGACTCGCGCACCGAGGGTTCCGTACCTACAAACTTGATGATGCAAATTTAAAAATACAAACTTATTATTTGCGGTTGGTGAAGTAGACACGGCTACTGCGCCAACCGCAAATGATAAGTTTGTATTAGTAAATTGTCTTTTTTTGCACCAAAATATATAATATTTACGGTTATCAGATTTATTCCTGTATGTGTGCTGTAAGACCTTGCTTCTGGCCAAATTTCATGATTCTAGGTCATCGGAAAGTAGCCGGTTATCTACTTTGTTATAATAAATATCGTAATTTTGTATGGAACTTCGTATTTTTTTCCTCGCATTCGAAGTGAAAAGCAGAGTGTTTAACGCGTGACTAACCAACCATAATGACACTCGAACTATAGCCACCCTCGCTCTGCTCGGGTGGCTAAACATCTCGTGTCATAATGGCTTGTTTTAGTCCCTTGATAAACAATCTACTATTATAGTGTAGACTTACCTTGCGACAAAAAATACGGCGCCTCCACTGGCTTATAGCTGTTAGGGGCGTGTAAATAAGCTCCTAGGGCTCCCATAGCGACCTGAAGATAGGAACCCTCTCTCGGAACAGGTCTTATTTCGTTAGGAACAGGGAAATAGGGCTTCGGGTCCCGCTCATAGTCAAACCGCCTAGCCTCTTGCGGCTTTATGTGGCCTCTATACAAAATGTCCTCTATGAGGAAGGATGTTTTGGCGGGCTCATGTCGGTTGGAATCGGTTGGACTGTCGCTTCTGGTGTCCATTTCTTTAGTCTTTGAATCAATCGGTTTGTTACATTGTTTTTAAGTCTGTACTTTGGTTCAAGTTCAATGCTCATCGAAGGATGTTCATTGTATTATTGGACGGTATTGTTTATTGGATTCGGAAAAGGTTTGAATGGTTTTTTTTTTTAATTTTCTTTTTTTTTGGGAAACTTCACTCGCGTGTACTTTTTTTAAATGTCACAGTTTATACACTGTATTAATAAATGTTCACCCAATAAATGTTTCACCATGAACTTTTTAATTAAAACTGAAACTTGTTTTGTTTTGGTCTAAAATAAATATTACGTCGCTATCCAACCTTCAGTTGAAAGCTACAGAAACTAACTTACACGGTGCCGCATAATTTTATACCGTTAATAACTAATTCATTCCTCATTTTTTTATTTTTTTACTCGTATCAACTTTTCCACTAAGCCAAGTTCAAACCAAAAAGAAACTGCAGTATGCTTTTTTTTAATTCCCGAAAATATTTTCGACACTACTCGCCTATATGTTGAATATAATAATAGTTAAAAATAATCGTTCAGTTAAATGATTACTCTGGTCGTTAGTCCACAACGGATCGCGTCGAGGTGGCAGCTTACACTGCCAGCTATAGGGGTAGGGGGTGGTTGTCTTTTGGGGGTTGGTTGTGTTCTGCGCTGTGATTGGTCGGCGCTGGTCCATTATTTTGTTTGGCACTGACGATCTTGAAACGGTTTAATGACTGCCGTTTTGGGGATCAGCGTTTGAGTTTTGGTGTTGTTTGATAGGTAGTTGACTGAGTTAGTACAATGTTTGACGAAATTGACGTTTTTTTTCAACATATCTTTTTTTATCAGTTAGTTAAAGGATGGAAAAAAGACTTCACGGTGCGTTTTAATATCTCTAATATATAAAATTCGCGTGTCACAGTGTTTGTAACCAAACTCCTCCGAAACGTCCTATTGGACGTAAGCTATTTTTTTTAATCTAAAGCGGTACGAAGTCCCCGGGGTCAGCTAGTCTAATATCTAATATATAAAATTCTCGTGTCACAGTGTTTGTAACCAAACTCCTCCGAAACGGCTCGACCGATTCTTATGAAATTTGGATTGTATGTTCAGTAGATCTGAAAATAGGATTTTAGCTATTTTTCATACCCAAAAAAAAAACCAAGGCGGTACGAAGTCCGCTGGGTCAGCTAGTTCATTCATACAAATTATCCATAGTAGGTTAAAAAACTTAAATTGATGAATTTCTTTATTAGAGGGTGATTACATTCTTAAGTCTACGTCGTCTAGCACCCATAGTACAAGCTTTGCTTAGTTTGGGGCTTTATATAAAAAAACTTGCCTAATAACATTGGCCTTCCCACAATAGTATATTTACGTCCCACTGCTGGGCACAGAGAGGGTTTGGGCTATCTATACCATGCTATACTTAGTCTCCACGCGGGTGCGGATTGGTGTAACCGCACACAACACACACATCCTTAAATTGCTTCGCAGATGCGTGCAGGTTTCCTCGCGATGTTTTCCTTTGGCAAATGATAAAGAGGTTTAAGTACTTACCTAAATAAACAGCTAGATTTACTAAGTACTTTTCATCTGTATTATCAATTCCTATAGTCCATATTTCATTTATGACCATATCATAACATAACCATTACCGGAACAATTATTATTATTTTGATTAAATTATTATCATTTATTTATTTATTGAGAACAAATACAGTTAAATAAAAATAAAAATAAATGCCGCAAGGACCCTTCTTAGTTTTTTTTTTTTAGTTACCATTTTTTGTTGTAGTGTGGTTTAATTAGTTTATTTTAAGGTTTTTATTTTGTTTTTCTATTTAAGAGAAGGTACTTATCCCAATAAAATGTTTTTTTCACCATTACATGGTAACTCGAGATTTACATTTTTGTACTTAAGTATAATTATTATAAAATAAGTTTTTTTTCGTTTATTTATGCAAAATAAAAATAAACTTATTAAAGCCTCCTCAGAAGCCTCCTTAAAGGCAAGAGTCAGTTGCGTCTTGAATTATGTTAAAAACCAATTATATTTCTTAATTAAAGGATTCATTCTCGGTACTAGTGTTATATCAATCTATGTAATATTTTTTACATCACCCTTGGCCGTAAAGTGGGATTTTCTGCCCGCTACGCGGAGAGAAAATCTCACTTCTTGGCCAAGGAAAGATGTAAAACTTTTGACAAACCAAGGGCGGTAATTCGTAAAGCCCCAGATCACATATATATGGCCCTCACCTTCGGTTCGGGCCACAGAAACCTGCGATCTGGGACATTTACGAATTCACCACCCTAGGTCTGTAATGTACTATTAATTACTCTTACCCATGTATTATCATTTTTTGCTTCCTGTATTTTTTTACAATATCTAATGGTAGTTGGTTAAGTATGTGAGGTAGCATAAAGTCTGAGGTGCACATTCTTTCCATAGGTATATATTCTTATAGCTAGGTAAAATGTAGGGTGATAAGTATATAGTTCTCTTAGTCTAATAAGTATAAGTATGGATGGAAGCCGTGGTGGCCTCGTGGTTCGACCTACCGCCTCTCATGCCGAGGGTCGGAGGTTCGATTCCGGCTCGCACCTCTAAGTTTACTTACGTGCGAAATTAAATTTGAATTTACCACTGAGCTTTTCGGTGAAGGAGAACATCGTGAGGAAACCTGCACGCATCTGCGAAGTAATTCAAGTGTGTGTGTGAAGTCCCCAATACACACTGGGCGCGCGTGGGGACTATAGCTCAAACCCTCTCGTGATGAGAGGAGGCCTGTGCCCAGCAGTGGGACGCAAATTATTATTATTAGAACAAATGAGAATTATTATTACTTTATGTGTCAACTATACTATACATAAAAAATATATTCTTATATATTATATTAGTCATTATTTAAATTAATTTATTCTATTGGAAGTCTTTTAGACAAATTTTAGGGTCAAAATATTTTGATATCGAGTAGAAGGTATAGGGTGTGAAAAGTAACTACTACTATTACTATAACAGCCCACTGCTGGGCACATAGGCCTCCTCTCATCATGAGAGGGTTTGGGCTATAGTCTCCACGCGGTCCCAGTGCGGATTAGGGACTTCACACACATCTTTGAATTACTTCGCAGATGCGTGCAGGTTGCCTTACGATGTTTTCCTTCACCGAAAAGCTCAGTGGTAAATTCAAATTGAATTTCGCACATAAGTAAACTTAGAGGTTCGAGCCGGAATCGAACTCCCGACCCTCGGCATGAGAAGCGGTAGGTCGAACCACTAGGCCACCACGGCTTAAAAAAAGTAAGATGGAAGTAACCTTTCGATGAGTAGATAAGTATTTAAAGTCTAAACCTGAGTATCAAATTACACGCAGACGAAGTCCCGGGCAAAAGCGGGTCAGAAAAATTAGAAAGGACGAGGACGTCTGTATACTTGTGATTGTGTGCGTACCACTACGCAGGCCAATGATTCACTCTCCATCTCCGGATGAAACAAACGACGTGGGCGAGTGGACGCGAGTTGCGCGCCGGCTAGATTCAGGCGGGTGATTCCGTGGCCCATTCTGTACGTGTACTATTAAATATTCTGTGCCTTATACATAAAGGCTATATCGATTCGTCAGTATGCGCGGAAACATATAACAAATGTGCGAATTCTGTCTGTCGATCCGGCAAATTGGATGCGATGCCGAGATTCCTGCAAGCAATTGTACCTACCTACTTATGTAGGCTCGTGTTCACACTGCCTTCCACAGTTTCACAAGCAAGTTTTATCTTCAAGTATTTCAGTATCTTTCTTAAATGTCTATTGAAGGAACAAAAAAAAAACTTACAAAGCCCTACACATGCAGCCTACATAGTCGGTGTCAAGTTCACTCGCCCGGTTCCTATATCCAAACAACGCCTCGTTTTGCCTACGGACGGTTAAAATTTGACAGATTCTCTATGGAACAAATGTCAAAAATCAACCGTCCGTAGGCAAAACGAGGCGTTTCGTGGATATAGGAACCGGGCCAAGATTGTCATCAGCTTTGGGACGGTTCACTTGACACCGACTTTGTAGGCTGTTGGAGTTTGAAGTCGGTTTTTATATTTTTAATTTTTAAAAAAAATCGGCTATAGTTTCTGAACATGGCTACGATGGGACGTAAGTCTCATTGTAGTCTTTGAAATTGATGCCAAAATCATACAAGTGCTAACAAATTTTGAGGAATACCCTCATTTTCTTATGGATTCCATCATCAGAACTGAACCAAATAAAAACGGGACCAATACGGAGATACTACCTTTCGATTAAAAAAAGAATCATCTAAATCGGTTCACAATTGAGGGAGTAATCGCGGAACATACATACAAAAAAAAAACAACGGGTTGCACTCCGGGAGTGCCGGCAGAAGTGAAAACTTGCACAGGCATACATTTTCGCCGCGCGGTAGAAAGAGAGGGGGATAGTTCCTATCTTAGAGATCTTCTACTATCTAAAGTCCCGCGCCTTCACATTATTTATTATTATTTAAAAAGCACCACTATAACACTCTCAACGCATAATTGATGGCTGTCTCAGCACGCACACATGTGTTGAGAGTGTTGGTGGTACTTTTTAAATACATTGAAGCGTTTTGAAATGTGAAGGCGCGGGACTTTAGATAGTAGAAGATCTCTACGCCGCGCCTTACGGTCACGTGATCTGTCGCGAGTTTAACATTTTTTCCAGAAGAAGAAGACGGGGACGAAGTCGCGGGCAGAAGATACCTCGTTGATTATATTACTTAGTATGGAATACAGAGTTTGAGCTTATGATTTTAGAGGGTAGTACGATATATCTCGCCCTTAGGGGTGGGTGGGCAGGGTTAGAATGCAACCCTTAGGATGATCCCCGCATGCTAAGTGGCGACACTACGGCCGATAAGTTTTGATACTTGCTCGATTTCCAAAGAAAATCGCCGTTAATATTGGAAATTGAACGTTTGTCTGTGTGAATTTATGGATGGGATTACTAGCCGTTTTCCCGCGACTTCGTCCCGCGTAGTCTTATAATTTGGGTACCCAATGATACTATACATATAGATGGTTATAGTTATAGTAGTATTGAATTCCTCAAGAACCACTTTAACTATTAAAAAAGACCTCATCAAAATTCGTTGCGTCGTTTGAAAGATTTAAGCATAGTAAGTACATAGGGACAGACATACAGCGAAGTGACTTTGTTTTATAGTAAGCATTTCTTTTTAGTTTCTTTCTTTTAAGTTTTTATATAGAAGTCTTTAGAGATGTTAAATTCATAAAAATTATGTAAGTCACTTGGGGTAAATCCGTGAATGAGGTAATTTCGTATTTTAAAATTATTGCTGTAACGCAAAATAATCGGGATTACCATTTCCCTCTTGTTCGGTATTGGCTATAGTGTACGAGTAGGAAGCGGTGGGTGTTAGCTTCTAATTTCTGCGTTTCAGTACATTGCTGCTGGTTTCGAGAAAGTCTATCACTGATTAAAACGAAATTTATCCCATAAAAACGCTTAGTCCCCGCGGGAACGCTATAACCGAATTCCACGCGGACGAAGTCGCGGGCAGAAGCTAGTTAAATGATAAAAAACATCAACAACCAAAACACCTCGATCCATAATCCCCTACCCCCGTCGCTAATCCGCGGGGCGTGGCCGCCCCGACCAATGGGGGGCGCCCGCTCTCACCCCCCTCCGGCCAACCAATCAGAGCTCGCCTATAACGGCAGATTACGCTCTTTACGGGTTTACTGATCACAGACGGTTTAGTTGTTTTTTTTTTAGGAAAATTCTGGCACTGGAAAATGTTGGGAATTTTCATAACCATTTGGCTTAATTGTTAATTAAGTAGGTAGCCTTTGCCCGTGACTACGGTTGTGTTAGTGGGATAAATTGTATTAATACGCAACCAGCATCTTACATAAAAAAAATATAGTTCGGAACTCACACGAAAAAATAAAGTCGTTGAAATTTGTTTGATATAAGGCGAAGGGTAAGAGGGTGAAAATAATTTTTTGTACTCGTCAATTGAAATATGTGTATTAAGATTTCATAGAGAATACTGCAATGTCACTCTTTTCATCGTTAAATAGTCATACTTCCGAAACAACCGAAATAAGTTATTTCGATTCGCTCTAGACGATCGAAATACTTTTTCACGTTTCGGCATGGCCATCTAGATGCACGTCGTGACCAACTAGATTACAGGCCCTACCACGAAGAGCAAAATTCAAACGACATTTATTTTTCTTATATACTCGTACTAATGAGTTAAATTATTAATTTTAATGGACTCGTACAAAAAGTATTGTTCACAATAGTGCCATAATCAAGCTTTTCAATCTCGTACCTTACTTAGGCCACTCAGCAAGCTTCGTGGCCTATCCACGGTACTCGACTGAAAAGCTCTCTATTATGTCACGATTGCGAAAAATACTATTATGCTAGTATCCTGGTGAAATTATAGCAAGTGGTCAATACTACTACTACTACTACAGCCTATTTGCGTCCCACATCGCTATTTGAGTACCTAGGTAAATTTATGTGCAGAATTAGTACATTATTGCAGAGGCCGCCAAGTAGCGCATTGCCGGACGAGTCAGTTAGAAGGCTGAGCGAAGCGAAGCCTTCTATTAGTACGAGTCCGGCAATCGCAATTGCGGCCGAGGTATATATAATGCTTTTCTCAAACAGCGAGGAAATACGTAAGGTCAGTCGGGGCAAGTGCGCCAGGATGGGGTAAGTGCGCCTAACATAAATATATCGAAACCTATAAATATTACTCAACTAGTAGTTGGCTGTTTACAAGGCATAGGGGCAAAATAAATTTAGGCGCACTTACCCCACATCAGTATTTACTACTTCCATGATCGTGGATGATTTGGCCATGGAAGTTGTACTTATTACCTCCACGGATTTGTCAATTTCGGGGCAAGTGCGCCAGGATGGGGTAAGTGCGCCTAACATAAATATATCGAAACCTATAAATATTAGGTACTCAACTAGTAGTTGGCTGTTTACAAGGAATAGGGGCGAAATAAATTTAGGCGCACTTACCCCACATCAGTATTTACTACTTCCAAGATCGTGGATGATTTGGCCATGGAAGTTGTACTTATTACCTCCATGTATTTGTCAGTTTCTCTACAGAGGTGTCTCAAATAGCAAGCGAATAAAAAAAAACACACACGACAATAATGTTTTTGCTGGCCAAGGCCGGCAATGGACAGCCTCGCGTCTTCTTTTTTTGAAAGTAACACGAACATTTCGGAGCATGTTTGAGAAAAAGTACTTTTCTATTGACCACTTGAAACCGTGGTGGCCTAGTGGTTCGACCTACCGCCTCTCATGCAGAGGGTAGGGGGTTCGATTCCGGCTCGCACCTCTAAGTTTACTTATGTGCGAAATTCAATTTGAATTAACCACTGAGCTTTTCGATGAAGGAAAACTCGCGAGGAAACCTGCACGCGTCTGCGAATTAATTCAAAGATGTGTGTGAAGTCCCCAATCCGCACTGGGCCCGCGTGGGGACTATAGCCCAAACCCTCTCGTGATGAGAGGAGGCCTGTGCCCAGCAGTGGGACGCAAATAGGCTGTAGTAGTAGTATATCTTATCTTATCTCATCGTATCTCACGGGACCCGAGCTGGCCCAATTAGCCGTTACCCTCCAACTGTTTGAGTCAACGGTTCGAGAGCTTTTGAGCGAGATCGTGCCTAATCGCAGACCGAAATCAGAACTTAGCACGTTCCGTGTTGATGCAACTTGTTGCTGGTAACTTTAATAAGTACTTACTAACATGCCTAATTAGTGTTTGCGTAATGTGGGGGAATGGGTGAGGAGATTATAGATTAGGTATAATGTACGTACAAAGTCTGTTATGAAATTAATTAAGGACAAACGTTATAAGGAAAGGACTTTTTCTCAAACCTGCAATGAAATATTGATATTATGTTCTTCTTATTAGCCTGGGAAGTATCGCGTTTCAGGCGCGGCTAGACAATTGGTCTATAATGAAATTTCATACAAACGTTGCAGGCCAAGGCCGGCAACTCACTTTTCTTAATTTAAAAAGTAAGTAAAAAAAGTTAAAAAAAAGTTTAAATTTGATATATTTGTGACACAGCATCTTGGCATTCCGCCATTAAAAAAAACTACAAGCAATATGTACTCTATGGTTCGCTATGACATTCTGCCAATACAAATATTAAAAAAAACATGAACCATATTTGCTAAATAGGTATCGCAGTTTAAAAATTAAAAAGACAAAATATATTATATATAAAATATTATTTTGATTTACAGATTTTTATTTATTTATTTCATTGCATGTTTGAGAAAAGCGCTATACACACATCGGCGGGGAACGGAAGTTGTCGGCCGCGTCTCGGCCTGCAACATCCTCCTTCCAGACCTGTGTAGGTAGTAATGTACTAGTTTTGAACCGTAGGTATGGCCGTAAAGATACTTCTTAGGGAGATATTCGAAAAAAAGTTGGCTGGGGATACTGAGCATCGACAACAGAACACATTCCAACAGTTTTTAGATTTTTTGCCTGTTTGTCTGTTAATCTGTTTATTTGACCGCGCATCACGTAAAAACTACTGGACTGATTTTGATGAAATTTAGTATGAAGATAGTTGGAGTCCCGAAAAAGTACATAGGCTACTTTTTATCCCGTAAAAACGCGAAGTTCCCGCGGGAACGCGATAACCGAATTCCACGCGGACGAAGTCGCCGGCCGAAGCTAGTACCTACAAAATAAAATTT
The DNA here is from genome assembly GCA_963971205.1 of Aethes cnicana. Lineage (NCBI taxonomy): Eukaryota > Metazoa > Arthropoda > Insecta > Lepidoptera > Tortricidae > Aethes > Aethes cnicana. Next base: position 3,496,113 of record OZ020301.1, on the reverse strand, counting down.
AAACATAAAACGCATTTTATACTTCTCTTTGAAGTTACACTACTTTTGTAGAATAATGCATTAACAATTACATTCCGAATCTAATAACAGTTCATTATTTCCCCCCTAGCGGGTCTGTTGATGCATTTAATAAAGCAAATTTAGTTTGTGCACAATTACGCCTGTCAAAATATATTTAGTGCAAAATGAAGTACGCGTGCCAGAAATTACCTTGTATGTGATTGTTTGCGATTGTTTGTAATTTTCAAGTTAGTTTTATCTCGCGAAGCCAGTTGTGCTTTAAAAGATAAAGTCAATCAGTAAAAAAAAGAGTTAAGTATCTGAGAAGTAATTCAAAGATGTGTGTGAAGTCCCCAATACGCACTGGGCCTATGTAGCCTATGTCCTTTCCCGGGACTCCAACTATCTCCGTACTAAATTTCATCCAGATCTGTCCAGCGGTTGAAGCGAGAAGAGGTAACAGACAGACAGACATACAGAGTTACTTACGCATTTATAATATTAGTATGGATATGTAGTAGGTATTATAATTGCGAAATTAACTCTGTCTGTCTGTTACCTAATTATTCACGCTTCAACCGCTGGACCTATTTAGATGAAATTTGGTATAACAGTAGTCAAAGACCCGAGACATAGGCTACTTTTATATCTCAGAAAAAGGCATAGTTCCCGCGGGATTGCGATGGTTGAATTCATTGCGGGCAGAAGCTAGTGGATATGGATTTTAAAAAGTTCAAATGTGTTAGTAATAGTTGAGCGTATACTTATTAAGTGTTTCAAACTACGTGTTAGAATTTCCAATTTGTAATCTAATAACAATAACACACTTTATATCCAAGCCTCTCGTTCGAAGAAAACGAAGTTTGCACCAATTACGACCGCCGGCGATCGACGCACGCGCCGCAATCAAATGCATTGTGGGGATAATAGGCGAGCTTGGGAATAAAGAAAATATTGCAAGAGTAACATAAATAAAACTTAATCATATCAATGTTTATTATGACCAATTGAGACCTTACATCATTTTTGGTTACAAATGGGCCTGATGGAAAGTTTTGACCGTAAACTTCACACGCAACTTTTAATTACCTCTGCTTAGAAGCGTGCAGTTCGTATTCCTTCATCAAAAATCTTAGTTGTAAATTCTCAGAGGTGCGGGCCGGATTCGAACCCCCGACCCTCTGCACGAGAGGCGGTAGGTCAAACCACTAGGTCAACACACTACCACGGCTTCAAGTCTGGTACAGTCAGCAGCAGAAGTAGATAAGCTGTCCAGGTGTTCAAAATGACCTACACACGACCTTATTCTTAAGACGTTAAGGGCGTGTGTAGGTCATTTTGAACACCTGGACAGCTTATCTACTTCTGCTGCTGACTGTACGCCGTTCTCATAATGACACAAGAGCCCTTCTGTTGTGCCTGTTGACAAAACAGGCGTTTGCAAAACGTGAGTTATCACCGTGACTCGTAAAGCCCTGTGGGAACATCGATCGTACTTAATTGGCTGTTTTATTAATTACCTAACCCCTATTAGGGCTGCCATCTTCTAAAACCAAAAAGCCGTGCTCTGCCTTATTTTAGGCGGGACATTTTGCTCTAAAGTTCTGTTTACACGGGGTCAATGATTTCAAGTCTGTATACGTACAACGTACATTGCTGGTTTGAAAAATAATCTTCAAATAATGGCAACCTTACCCCCGATAGAAAAGGTGGTTGTTAAGTACCTACAATAGATATTTCTTCAAAAAGAGGAGTAAGGCATTGATTGATCAGCTCTCTCCCCAATTACTAGGTTAGTTAGAATGAGTTTTCCGAGTAGGTGTAGAATAAAAGAAGATTGACGTGGTGATGTGTGTCTGTTTGTGGCGTGGTAGCGCCTCAACGGAGGAACCGATTTTAATAAGTTTTAGTATATTTTTATTTGAGTTATGTCTGTGTTGGGTCAGTCTTTCAAATGTTTAGATAGACACACAGTTTAGAAAATATTTCTCGGTCACACTTCGCACTCCCTGCGTTGTGTTTACCCTAATCTTGGTAAATTCAAGTCTATAGAGTGTCAAAAATCTATCTTTACGATTTTTATTATGTTTAAATTGTCTAAGCAACTCGATTTTTATTTCTAACTAGCTTTTCCCCGCAACGTATGCGCAGAAATATTAAAAAGTAAAATCCCGATTTTTCCCGTTCCCGTGGGAATTTTGCAAAATCCTTTCTTAGCGGATGCCTACGTCATCACATCTACCTGCTTGACAAATTTCAGCCCGATCCGTCCAGTGGTTTGGGCTGTGCGTTGATAGATCACTATATCAGTCAGTCAGTCAGTCAGTCACCTTTGAGTTTTATATATTTAGATGTCTTCATCTTCGGGGTAATGCTCCACCTGAAGTCCACAGACCGAAGCGACTGGGCCTGTGTAGTGCCCTAACCCTCTCGTGATGAGGGAGGCCTGTGCCCAGCAGTGGGACCAAAATAGGCTTTTGTGGTGGTGGGCGTGACATGTTCATCTTTACTTGTCGATGTTTTTCGTGGTGTGTGTTGTGTAAATTTGGAACGCATATACCTAATTATAATAATCATTATATAAGAATCAATTATAATCCTCTCATCTTTTTTAGATTTACTTCTTAATTTTACAGCCCATCGTTGTTTTCCTTGCCCCTTCTCCACTTTTCTAAGGTTGAGGAAGAGATCGCTATTTAGCGATAAGTCCGCCGGTTGTTTACCTATTTAATGTGTATTATTTCTGTATTTTATTTGTTTTGTTTATATGGTGTTCAATGAAGAGTATTGTTGTTGTTGTTGTTGTTATAATAAGTTAAAATAGCAAATGTTATATATCTGTTCCATTTATTTATTTACTGGATCCCCGCAACCGGCCTAAGCAGCTTACAGTTCAAACTAAAACTTAAACGTTAAAAAATATTCAGAAACGCCCTCAAGAAAAACCACATGTACCGTATTATGTTACCCTTTTTAGCCCTAATAGTTCCCTTGTTCCCAACAAAAGCCAACAAAACAGTCAAATCTCTAGCCCCTAACAATTAAGGATGGTTCCCGAGGGGTTAGTTCCGCTACTCGCCGCGTGGCGCGCGCGTGTCGCCGCTCAAGTTTCTTGTTCCGTAACGTTCGAGGATGCTGTCGCACTCAAGACGCGTCATTTCTTGACGCGCTTTGTTGTTTCAAGTATTCTGTCGTCACATGGAACAGGACGTAAGTTAAGTATCTAAATTAAAAAGTTAAAAAAAAAATGTTGGTCGATTTCCACCAACGCTGCTAAAGTGCTAACGTATCGGGTTAACCGCTTAAGTCCCCCGTACGCACGGCGTTTCTCAACTTTTCATACAAACGTAGTTTCGCTTTTATTCCCAAATTACTGAACAGATTGACTCGAAACTTGGTACACATAATAAAATCATTATTATAAGGGTCCGAAATTAGTGAAAATCATGATAAAATAAAACATAAATAAAATACAGGCAAAAAGCTGAATTTTGAAATTTGTATGGAGGAAACTAAAATGGTCCTAGTTTCTTTGTTATTCTATTTATTACAATCGAAGTATACTTTGGACACTAATATCTTTGCTGCACTATTACTTGTAAAATTTGGAGCCAATCTGATAAGCAGTTTGCGAAATAAAACGTAACTACGTTTGTATGGAGAAAGGAGCGTACTGGAGACTCTTAACTCAGATTAATTTGTATGAATTTGAGGTTGGTTAAGAGGCTAACCCGAGGTTAGCGGCTTGGTGCAAGTGGGCCTAACTCAAGTTAAATTCATACAAATAAATCTGAAATACCACATTTTAGTCGCGTTTAAAGGCCTAAAACTAAAAATTGGCCCCAGATATAGGTCTTGAAAAAATATATATGAAGAATTGATATGTCCTCTTTAATCTGAGCTGCGGAAATTGCGATACGTCCAGGTCATCCTTGCAAAAAAAAAAAAAAAACAAGTAAGGTATTTTCAACCTTTTAAATCGCTACTGCTCAATATCTAGACTATGATTTTACACGGGCTGTCCAGAAAATGAAACTTTATTCAGTTTTTCATAATCTGAGCTGTGGATATTGTAAAATAATGATTACTTTGGTCAAAAACCATAAATAATAACTACCATTTCCGTCATAAAAGTTGCGGTGGGTACGTGCGCGGACAATGCTTGTGCACGTACCCACCGCAACTTTTGAAGAGCATGTATCAATTCTCAAATGTATTTTTTCGAGACCTATATTTCGGCCTAATTTTTAGTTTTATATCTTTAAACGTGCCCAAATTGGGTTTTTCATCTTAACCCGAAGTTAGCAGCTTGCTGCAAGTGGATCTTAGTAACTTATGATTAGTAAGGGTCTTTTTTTAAAATTACAAGTTACAATTGCAGTTAATTTCCCAAATTATACCTTAAAGTTACCTTCCGCGCCTAGAGATCGATCGCGGCCGCGCGCCTGCAGATGCGTGCAGGTTCCCTCACGATGTTTTCCTTTACCGAAAAGCTGATTGGTAACTAACTTCAAATTGAATTTCACCCACATAAAGGTGCTAGTGCTACCCGAATTCGAACCCCGACGCTCGGCTTTAGAGACGGTTGGTTGTATAAACTACTAGGCCACCACGGTAATCGACAATGTAGATAAATAACAAAACAGTCGATTAACTCTTGAAATTAGGTACCTATCATATTCAACAAACCCCCGATCAAATCTAGCGTAAACCAAAAATAAACGTCTAAAAAACATGTAACCCAACACCGTTTTACCCTTTGTACAGACGACCATTCTAATTTGACCCCTGGCTCTCTTTTTTTGGTTTCAAAAGTTATAGCTGTAAGGAAATGTTACGATCACGTTATACTGGGGTTTTGGATGGTGTACCTACTCCAATTATTTAGAAAAAGTGTCATGTTGTCTGTCCATTGGATTGAGAGTAAGCTAAGTGGTCTTAACGATCTTTGCTTAAAAAATGTACGGAGTTGGGGTTACAATTTGGTTTAGTATTGTAGGTTTATCTACCAACATAACAGCGTTTATCTACACTCATATCATAAACCCTCTATGATGCGTTCAAAAACCGCAAATTATGACCAGTATTAAGATAAAATGTTTAGTTAGAATAGATTTGTTATCTGTGAAAATGTTCTAATAGCTGTATTAGACCATTAAATTCGATGGTCTAATAGCATTCAAATTTCGAACATCTTCGAACAGCAATGCCCGCCTATATTCTTCAGTCAGACAGAGGGAAAGTTTGCTCCTTGTGGTCTATTTAGTCAATGCTTTTTGAAAATCGAATGTGCGACACTGACGTATTCGAATTTCCGCCACTGTTGGCCGATTTTGAAGCATCTTAGAGGATTTATAAAATGAGTGTAGATAAAGTTGTGTATGCAACTGTACATAATTAGGCCTTAAAACACTCGTGCGATATTATTAAAACCCCACTCGTGCTTTATTTACGTTCTCTTTACGTTTTATCTACTATTATTTACGTTCCGCCACAGGGCGGACACGGCCTATAAAAGCACGATTTCGAACAGAATTCGAATGAAGTGTCAATGTTTGCGTGCGAGGACGTCTGTGCACTTGTAAATGTGTGTGTACCACTACGCGGGCCAGTGATCCACTCTCCATCTCCGGATGAAACAAACGACGGTAAGGGCGAGTTGGGCGCGAGTTGCGCGCCGGCTAGATTCAGGCGGTGATTCCGCGGCCATTCTGTATGTAGTACTTACTATTAATTATTCGGTGATTCCGCAGCTGCACACGGGCGTCGGTTAACGCATTCACTGCCACCGACGCATATATGCGTTTTGCTGACTTTCTCGCAGTGCCTTGAACGCACATGTGCGTTGCAATGTTCCCTTATTGACAGATGTCGCAGATGGCGAAAGTTCTTAAAAAGAAGTGGCAGTGAATGCCTTAACCTGGTGATTTGACCTACCACCTGTCAGGCTGCAGAGGTCGGGGTTGCCTTCGATGGTGATTGTTGTGGACTCTATTATTAAAAGGCAGGAAAAAAAAACTTTAAAAAGGGAATCGTCTTCAAAAACCGGCCAAGTGCGTGTCGGGCCACGCGCAAATTATAGGGTTCCGAAGTTGAGGATGCCCACAGTTTTTACATCCCCACTTTACGAGTAGGGAGGTACCCTATAAAAAAAAATATTTCAAAATTTTATTGTACCACTTTGTCAGCGTAACTAATATGCATATTCATGCCAAATTACAGCTCTCTAGACCTAAGCATCTCCGAGCAATAGTGCGGACAGACGGACGGACGGATATGGCGAAACTATAAGGGTTCCTTGTGGACTTCGGAACCCTAAAAACGAACTCACTGAAAATCAAAAATAATTTTGATATAAGTACCCCAACTCAACTCATGTGCGAAATTAAATTTGTATTACTGAGCTTTTCGAGAATCAGAGACCTGCACGCATCTGCGAAGTAATTCAAGGATATGTGATGAGGTCCCGCGTGGGTACAATAGTCCAAACCTCTCGTGATGAGAGGATTTATTTATCTACAGTTTGAAATAAACTTACCTTATTTACGAAGTTCAATGTTGACAATTTAATTTAAAAAAAAATGCAGCGGAGGTCATTTATCATGCGTTAAGTTATAACAGGTATTAGTCATAGACGTAAATAATATAGACCCGGTCTAACGTACACGTAATATGTCCCCACTTCCACGGTGTCCAATCCAAAGTTCAAGTGCGTGACAATAAGCGTTTTTAAAAAAACTTTTTTCGAAACTGTTTCTCAGTATCTAAAAAAAACCCGACTGCGTAAAAAACTAAAAAGAAAAAAAACAAGATTACTTAGTTCAGTAGTAGCTAGGATTATGTTAAGTAATATTTACCGTCGCCATCAGATATATGGTAGCGAACAATGTGATCATAAATATCTGGACACGATCTTACTGTCAAGACGTTAGACTACATGCTCAGATATTTCTGATCATTCTTGCTTGCTCATATTACGTCTAATGGCGATCGTACCTACTGAGAAAATACACCATGGAAATAATTTCATGTTCGACACTAACATAAATCAAATATTGATTGCTATTGAGGAATCTAAAGATGCCTACTATCGGGACCCATTATTTGTAACATTTTACCCTAGATTTTAAATGGGTCCCGACTGTAGGCATCTTTAGATTCCTCAATAGCAATCAATATTTGATTTATGTTAGTGTCGAACATGAAATTATTTCCATGGTGTATTTTCTCAGTAGGTACGATCGCCATTAGACGTAATATGAGCAAGCAAGAATGATCAGAAATATCTGAGCATGTAGTCTAACGTCTTGACAGTAAGATCGTGTCCAGATATTTATGATCACATTGTTCGCTACCATATATCTGATGGCGACGGTAAATATTACTTAACATAATCCTAGCTACTACTGAACTAAGTAATCTTGTTTTTTTCTTTTTAGTTTTTTATGCAGTCGGGTTTTTTGTTTTTTTAAATTAACTTTTTTTATTTTACTATTTTTAGTTAGGGATTATAAGACCGTAAATTCCGCAATCTTGTCATTTCATGGAGAGAGTTGCTATCGTGGGGATTATTAAGTAGCTTGCGATGATCTAAATTACTGATTATTAATCCCTCTAGAGACCTAACCCGGCTCAAAGCTACATAAGCCTGACCCTTCGCAAAAATGCGTGTACCTAAATCAACCACAGCTCGGTCCCAGGTAGTTCCTTGTAGCTTATGTACAGTAACACCCCAGCACAATATCTAGCGACCAAGCTTTGCTCGACACCGAGTTTTCTCAGGTACCTATTCCAAATTTCATCCAAAACGTTAGAGGCGATTCTGAAATCGCTTGTATAAATAAATAAACATACAAGATTAGGCGCGTTTACAGAACAAGATCTACAGGTTGAAATCAAAGACGTGAATGCATATGAGTTTATCTGGGATAAAAAGTAGCTTATGTCTTTTTTCCGAAATCCAACTATCTCCGTACAAAATTTAATCTAAATCGGGCACGAAGTTATCATCGAGTACGGAAAGTCTAAATCTGCGCGAGACGAAGTCGCGGGCAACGGCTAGTCTATATTATATATTATATACTAGCTGTTTCCCGCGACTTAGTACGCGAGTGAACATCAAAATGTAAAAATTCCGTTCCCGTGGGAATTTCGAGCAATCCTCTCTTAGTGCCGCTTCGGCCGTCTACAGAACCGGAGTTTCGGAACTGGTTCCGTACGAGGCTTTTAAATTACTTGTATGGAACTGGTTCCCTACGAGGCTTTTTTTTTTACCCGTATGGAACTGGTTCCGATCAAGTAATTATTATATTTCATCAGCCGTGTAGGTACAGAACTATTAACTATTAACTATCAAGTATTGAAAAAAACGGAGCGGTCCACGTGGTCTAATTCACTTATTGTCCATTCCTCAACCGTCTATTCCCCGAATGTCTGTTCCCTGAAAGTCCATTCCCTTGAATGTCTATTCCCTGAATGTCTATTTTCCCCGAATGTCGACTACTAGTTTACCGGTAAGGGTCCACTCAGTCCGTGAATATGCAAAGACTTAAGAATGTGACTGGGTCGACGGGTCCCCGCTACGCGGGGCCCCTATTTCTAGGTAGTTAGCCCTTCGGGCGTATATAGATGACTAACAAACCTAACCTACATTCACACCTTTGACCTAAGTAAGATATGTATGTATAAATAGTATAGGTACATATAAAGTAATCGGAATCAGTTACCTACAAATTACTTTATGAAGTAATCGCAGTCGGTTACCTAAAAGCACAGCAAAAGCCTCGATCGGAACCAGTTCCATACAGGTAAAAAAAAAGTCTCGTAGGGAACCAGTTCCATACAAGTAATTTAAAAGCCTCGTACGGAACCAGTTCCGAAACTCCGGTTCTGTAGACGGCCGAAGGTCTTAGTGCACCCCTACACTCCCCAAGAAACCTACATGCTAACTTTCTGATATCTACAACCGGTGGTTTGGCCTGTGCGTTGTTACATCAGTCAATCAGTTTTGCCTTTTAAATTTTCAGAACTATTATTTTATATATTATTATTATTATAATATTATAAATGCGAAAGTATAATGAAGTAATTCTAACGTATACTTGCGTCCGGTACCTGTAAGCTACCGAAGCTTGCCAAGCGTGTAAACGCACCATTATCATTACGTAAGATCATAATCAGTCACTGAGAAAAGCACCAACAGAAAAATATTTGCGATTGCAGCGCCACCTACCGGGTCCAATTGTGTTTTAAATTAATCCAGGAAGCCATTTAAATAAGCACACAAAGTTTCATCCAAATCAGTCTAGTCGTTTAGGAGGAGCAGGGTGACAAACACACGTAAGAAGAATTATAATTATACCTAAGTACCTATATTAAAATTTATAACTTGAGATTGCACTTTATTTATGCATATACTTTACCTGCTTTCCAACAGGCGAGCCGACGGAACACATTTCAAAACTCACTATCCATCAGGTGGGCCAAAATTATTAATTTACTAATTATAAAAATGATAGAAACTCATATCGGATCAGTGCGACAGACGCGCGTCTGTCGCATCCGTCGGCCGCACGCGTCAGTCGCAACCCACGAAAACGTCTCCATAATTCCCATACTACACCGGCCGCATCGCCGGCACGCGTCAGCCGCAGCCGCAAGCCGCAGCGATCGATCGGAGACATCCAAAACCGACCTTAACCCGGCTCAAAACGCTGCTGGCTCTATTAAAATTCTTCAAGTCAACCGATAGATGGCGCTACTGGTACTACATTAGAGTATTAGGTAGCTATTTTATTTATTTACGAGCGCTGAGTACTGACTAGTGTAATTGGTACCTATAATCAATTAGGTTATATTTTACTGTATTATGTAGGTAAATAACACTATTGACACTTTAAATGTAATAACGAAACTAAAAGTCTTCAAGTCAACGGATAGATGACGCTACTGGTACACTACATTGCACATGCGTACGTACTTGATTGAAGTTTGAGATTTATGAAAAACATTATTATTAAGTATTTTATAGTCGTCGTGACCTGCTTGAAGACTCGTTGGTCTAGATTATTTCCTGTGTTGCTAATTCGAACGGATTTACTACTGGTACCTGGTACCTACTTTACGTGGTTAGTAAAGGAACTTTGAATCGTTATAAATCATAAACGGTTCTTTTGTCTGAAAAATGGTCAAAGAAACCTAATAATGATTTTTAAATACCTATTCAACGATACCTCACATGCCATAGTTGGTTGACTTTTATTTTTTTTATTTTGTACAATATGGCGTCTGGTGGCCGCCATTTTGAATTTTGATTAATTTCATATCTTCAGTGACACTCGCGCGGTTCAGACGAATCGATTGACGTATGATTCATTAAAATCGACCCACGCGTTTGATCTCTAGTGTGCCACAAAGGAACAAACATACATACATACATACATACATACATAGACAGGTAAACACATAACCCTCCTTTGCGGTGCGCAGTCGGGTAAAAACTCGTCTCGTTGTTGAAAAAATGTGACCCAGCTTTAGTGTCACGATACAAGTTTAACTTTGGATTGGACACCAATGAAGTGGGGAAACATGACATGTATCTACGTTAGGCGCCAGGTCCATACGAAGTATTATTTATGTCTATGGTATTAGTACAATACTGCTACTTGTCTAATAGAGATATTTGCTCCATCTAGTGGAGAGTAGCCTAACCATTCATTTGTCAATTTGCTTCTATCACAGGCTACATCCGGTATAGACTGACAATTTCCTTACATTGCGGCATACATCGGAAAAGCTCTGTATGTGACCAATATCTAGGGGCGCTTTTATTTTTCATGCAGGCTACTTAGGCATCGACATTTCATTTAACACTTTTTTCGGGCGTACGCTGATTTGTATGAAGGTTGTCGTTCTATGTTTAACGTAATTTTTCTATGGTACTACAATTAATTTGACAGAACTGGGAAGTCTTAAATAGGGACAGGGAGATTCCCTATAGCATCGCTCACGCGTTGCAGCGTTGCAACAGAACTTTAAGCAGCTAGATTTAAAGTTCAACTTGAGCGCCGTGATGCGTGAGCGATCATGGAGGGAATCTCACTGTCCCTATTTAACGCATGAATTCACTGCCACCGACGCATATGTGCGTTTTGCTGACTTACCCGCAGTGCCTTGAACGCACATGTGCGTTGCAATGTTCCCTTAACGACAGATGTGGCACCTGGCGAAAGTTCGTAAAACAGAAGTGGCAGTGAATGCGTTAAGATTTCGAATCCCGCTTTGTTTTTTACTTACCATAAAATCATGGAGGGTTGAACCTAATCTGTGATTGAGATAAACAAAACAAACACACATTCCATCCTTTGTACATAAAAATATTAATAACGTAACGCGTTTTGTTCTCTGGTTTTTAAATGAAACACGAAAATAAGAGAAATTATATATATTTCAATATATTTCTTCACAACGTCAATCCACGGCGCTACCGAGTCCGGTTCTATCACAATCATCCACACATACAAACAAACAAACAAATAAATAAACATTACATTTACAAATAAAGCAACATGGGCAATTATGAATAAAAAAGCACTCAAAATTAAATTTTAATAATAAATGACTGGAAGTAGCAAGAATTGATTATTTATTACAATTGTTTTTTTTTTTAAATATTTACCGTAATTTCTAAATAACACAAATTTGGTGTTATGTTGTATAGAAAATAAACACAATTTCAAATTAATATACAGACAACCTAGCCTCGAATATGACGTAAAATACTTAACACACATCGCTCCGTATTTAAACAGATCTAAAGTAAGAGATCCTCTTATTATATTGCTATAGTGTTTTTTATTCTAATCAACAGTATGGGGAAGTCCTAATCAATATGCGATAGGTATATGGGGTACCTATTTCTTTATGAAATTTAAATATTTGCCCATATTTTTTAATGAGAGCATAAAAATTTGATAACGTGTCATCAACTTCTACAGTTCAGATTTTTTCTTCCTATACATGCAATAGTGTTTAGATAATAGTATATTTCGCTACTTATGGGCTATAACTATTATTTCCCCACACTGAAACGGATGAAAAAAAACACACCGTATAAAAAAACAACTCGTACTTCAGAACGTTTTTAACACGGACTTCAAAGACTCAGCCTCAAATATTCGATTAATCTAATATATAGATATCCGAAACACTACACGTCTATCCATTGAGAATTTCAAAAATTCTAATACCTTTACAATGACTCCTTACATTACTATAAATTGTAACCAATTACAATTTAGGACGCAACCGAAATCTTTCAAATGTGCGATCATAGGGTTCTAAACACAAAATATTGAAAAGAAAAAAGGTCCCTTAGTCTTTGATTAAAATCGGATGTTGGAAATAAATAATTCCCAACGGAAAGTAGGTAGTTCCCAACGAGTGGGGTGAAATAACACACTTTTATGCCTAATAAGAAATTAAAATTTTAAATATTTCCCCGCACAGCGTGTGGGAAAGTAGGTGCCACTTTTTGCGTTTATGTTGACCAATAAAGAGCATCTGCATTGTAAGAAAAGTTATCATCATTTCAATATATTCGTTCTACGCGAACGAAGTCGCAGGGCGCAGCTAGTTTAGTAATATAGAAGTCATTGTGCATACTTTATAAATTTTATATTCCGATCCAATAAATCTAGTGCTTCGTATAATTTGTTTCACATAATTTAGATTTCTTTTGCGAACTGACATGGGGATTTAACTTTTAATATTTCAAGCGACTCCAAATGAAAAGTCGCTGTATAAAATACAATTGTTTGAGAGTAATAACTCAAGTAACCTAGGCATTTCTAAAATATTATCCCTTTTTGATTACAACAAATTAACGTATATAACTTGTTCTGGAATATTTTTAAATTGGAAAATGATTAATCGTTTTACTCTTTTTAGTATGTTTTTTATAAATATCCGAAGGTGGTTTTCACAACAATTAGAAATACTTAGTTTTCGATATTAGATCGCAGATTTATGTTTATACTTAATTCAAATAGTGTACGACTTTAGACCGTGTATGTACCAAACACGAGAAATCTTTACATTTTATATCTTTCGTAAAAAAACATTTACTGTGTTAATAGAAAAATAACATGATGAACAGTGCCTTTACAACTGATAAATTGAAGAATCCACTTCTTTGTTATACATTCATATTAAATTAAAAAGTTCTCCAACCTCATACAGTAATGGAACTAAATTCACTGTTTTCAAATTGGCACAAACAGTCGAACATACTTCATAGAATAAAGAAAAAAATCTCAAATGCAATATTATCAATCTAGATTCAAGCGTATATAAGACAAATTTGTTTCAAGCTTCTAGTTTGATTTCCCTTTTTCAATATATGAAAGTTTTTTTAAAATATTAATAGATAATATTCATCACATTTGAGATTTTTTTTATCGTTTTACGCACCAAATGTTTACAATTTCGATGATATTGCTGTTCAATGAAAAAAAATCACACATACATAAATTGGTGTTGCCGTTCCAAAATTTCAAAACCCTACTAAATTTAATATTTAAATCTAAATTACATATTGCCATACATTAACTCGTGTATACATACATCTATAGGTGTTTCTACAAAGTTTTTATTTTGTTTATAATTGTTTACTACCATACGTTATAGTTTTACACGCAACATAGACCTAGGAAAGTTTAGAAAATAGTTTAGGTCTATTTATTCAGGAAATAAGTTATTTTTATCAAGGTCAAGGTTTGAATTTACATACAATATTTACTTCACAGCTGCTGTAAACATAGTTCTAAATTATGTTTATTCATTTATTTTATTTCTTACAACGGATGATAGTAAATTTTATCATGTAGAAATACCCACCTACACAACAAACCAGTGCCAAACCAACCGAATCTATTCGGTTGGTACGGACCCGACCACAGATAGACTAGTATAATAATATTAATAATACATAATTATAATATTGTATCGACTTACTTAAATGCACAACTTTTAAAACAATTATTACACGTTCATAATTGTCCGTCTTTATGAGATCGTCTGAAATTGTACTGTTTTTTTAGCCAATATTTTTTCACATTTTTCAATTCATAATCATTATACCACTATTATTTTGAACAGTATGCTATCGATTTTTAATACTGAAAATAGTTCATTTTTAGATTCAACACGTCATCTTAGAAAATAATTAGGCTTTTTAAATTGCTCTTTTCGCATAGGCCATAGAAGTTTCACTATTGCATAGTGCGACTACACACCAGTAAAAACATAACCCTCCTTCTGGCGTAGTAGGGTAAAAATGCAATTGATTCTCTTTAAAAGATAAAAATAAGCATAATTAATTATCGCTCACTATTGTTCCTAAATTAAATACAAAAAAAATTGAATTGCTGAAAATATCTGTGCTTTTTCCCCTAAACTATAGAAGCGTATTCCAAGTAAATATCCAATTTTCATTAGAAAACTGGGTTAACTAGATCTTCACTATGATCTAGGGACGTATTTTTCAAGATAATTTCTCTTGTTTGAATGTCTTTGTCATCGACATTAAGAACCATTTAACGTATTGAATTCTTCAGTCTATTATTGCTATTAATATGTAATAGGATAAAACAGAGATAACATGTGCATTTATCAAATCAGTCACTCGTTACTGTCACACATATTTTAGGATAGTACCAAACTAGTTTTTTTTGCTGTACCCTTAGATTTTCCCCGTTTTTTTTATATTTCTAACCCTTCTCCGAATGAAATGAATAAGACAAAAAAGAATCAGCAGAATCGGCCCAGCATTTCTCGGAAATCAATCTAATATATAAAATTCTCGTGTCACAGTGTTTGTAACCAAACTCCTCCGAAACTGCTTCACCGATTCTTATGAAATTTGGAGTGTATGTTCAGTAGGTCTGAGTTTTTCATACCCAAAAATAATACTAAGGCGGTACGAAGTCCACGGGGTCAGCTAGTTTTTATATATAAAGATGATGTTGCATATTACACTGTACAAACTATACTTGTACTGTAATTTCATTTTTTTATGATTTTGTTCCGAAATTATCTCAAGTACAAATGAGAACACAATATAAGAGCTAATAAATACATAAATGTAGGACGAGATTTCGAGTATGATTCACCTACTCAGCTGATAAAAAAAATTGAGGAATAATTACACAAAATGAAATAAACAAATTAAATAGCAGATGAATTAAAGTATCCTTTTGTGCGAGCGAATTATGTCTTTTATGTCTTGACAAATATTCGGTATTAAAGAAATATGTAATACTGACTTGGCACTGAAAATTAGGCAGTTTCATATCTAAGAAAACAGCGAATTTCATTTTGATTTTTAACACTGGAACATGTTCATTATCAGTCTATTACGTTGTGATTGGAATAAATATTTATTTGTACGTATCATATGGTATCAACAATCGTTAGATACACAGAAACCTGCACGCATCTGCGAAGGAATCCAAATATGTGTCCAAAATATACTAAAGAGTAATAATATAACCTATTTCACAACACACAGTGTACAAAGTCTCTTGTACTTTTGCAATACATATTTTGTAAAAAAATCTGGTTAAGTTTTGCAAAACTCATAAATTTAAAATAAACGTTTTTCTTTCTTTTCTCATGAGGTCTATTAGACCTTAGAAAATAAACTACTTATAGTAAAAAAATGCAGTATCATTCACTAAAAATTATATTTACACTTAAATAAATTGTCGTTTACTATATAATAAGTAAACACTTTCTTAAAACATTGAAAGAAAAAATATTTCATAAATTGACGTGTCAAAAGTTAAATTTTTCAATGTTTTTGAGAGCATAAGTATCTACAGAGTATTATTTTCATTTCTACCGTTTTTTTTATCCACAAAATATAGTTTGCATGATTTAATTTTTTAGAGGATTTTTTTCATTTTGTCTTTCCACTTTTAGACTCCATCAGGAAATAGAGTAAGTATGTTCACTGATTTCTATTTTTCTTTTTTAATAGACACTTACTGTCATAATATAATTTTGACATAATAAGCTTGGAGTTCTAATCTAAACATCTACCATTTCATCTTATTGCGTAATAGGTACGTATGACGGTTTTATACTAATTTTCTTAAGCACATTCGGAAATACCGAAGTATCGAAGTATAGGGATGACGACAACTTTTTTTTCATTAGTCTATCAGGAAGATTATTGAAAAGTATTGGACACGTATTTTTTTCTTTTTTCACGTAATCAAACTTACACGGAGATATATTGAGTTGAAATGTCGCGTGACGTCACGGTTAGGTACGATTTATACCTAACGGTGACGTAGTTAGCCCCCACTCTCCAAATTTAATGCGTTTTAACTTAGTCATTCTTTGTTAATTTGATAAAACAAAAAATACGTGTCTAATATTTTTTTATTACCTGACTGACGGACTAATTATAATTTCGATTTCTTCACCCTGTCGTCATCCCTATTGCTTTACTAATACAATGGTATTGCACTCAGTTTCGATCACTCGAAATCTAACAGAACAATACCAAAAGAATTCCTCAGTTTACTGTTTGAAAGCAAGATACAGTAGCATTTTTTCCTTAAAAAAAAATCATACCTGATTAGCGTGGAGAATATTTTTCGTCACCGCGTTTAAATAGGATTAGAAGACGTAACTTCGCGATTTTTTTTTCATCGAAAATATATACACATATAATTAAGTCGCCTTACAAAATCAAATGGTTTTCGTTTAAATACTGTTTCTATAAAGTCAATTTAGTTCTCGTCGGCGCCTTAAGAAGAGATCGCCCTTTAGCGACGAGACCGCATGTTGTCACCCGTCTTTGTTAGTTGTATTTACTTGTATAATTGTTTTTTTTTTGGTGTTCGATGAAGAGTGTTTCAATAGATGTCTTCCGTCCTTCTCGCACCTGCTTATATCATTATAGCGGAGTCTCCTTCCTCCACTGGAACGCGTTAGTTTTGACTACGGGGTTGGCAGAACTGGCGCTAGCTGCTAAGGCTACCCCGGTGCGGCGGATGTTGGCTGCAGCGTTGTCTGTTGAGGAAAATAAGCTTTTACCATCATCATCATCATCGTCATCGTCATCATCTGTTTCTAATCGTGTTTCACGTTTGATCGTTTAAAGCAAACATGTTTAAGTTTCATGTATATGAATAACAGCCTCATGGATGCCACCGATGGTGAGATCTAGATGGCGAAACATTAGCAATTTCGCAACTGTGGCCTCTTAAGTGCGTTGCCGTATTAAAGCTGTATGAACTTACCGAGTCCGTTTCTAACGTTGGCGACCAATCGCATCGCCGGATTTGTCACGATTCCATTCCTCTTGCTCTTGCTGTGAACAAAACGACATAACATATAATAAAGTAGTGAAAGTAAATACAAAAACGCTTGAAGTTTTATGCTCAACAGAGAACGGTCAATGATAGATATTCATGTCACTTATTTATGAAGTCTTTATAAAAATAGTAGGAAAGACAAAATATGACCAGCTCAACTTCTTTTGGAATTTCATACTAAATTCGACTTTTTAGGGGATGAAAATCCAAGTATCCATTTTTCATTCAAGGTCTCTCCGTGTCAAATTTGATACTTATACGCCATTGATCTATAAAAAGATAATTATAATAGATCAATGTTATAGGGCCCTGTTATTTTGTCTGTACTTACATTAATCGTACTTTTTTAGCGAAATCTTTTTGAAGAACCTTGAAACCTTTATAATAGATCTTATTCAATGGCATCAAAAAATCACTTAAAATTAGTTTAGTTGAACCTGTCACTCGCTACTAACATAACCATATATAAGATTGTGTTAACGAAAGCGTTAGTAGGTACTTATTATAGTGCAGTTATGAACAATAAAGAAGCGCTTTTTTCGAGTAAGTTAAAAAAAAAACAGATAGACGAGCCCGCCTTTGTCCAAAGGTGGGCTGTGCGCTCGTTTGCCTAAAAAAAAAAAACAAAAAGCCTCCAATAACTATACAAATTTGTCGTAAATACATCATCGTAGGTTCCTAGTGGAATGAAGGGGAGCACCAAGAAAGGATTTCCCGAAATTCCCACGAGAACAAGGAAAAATGGTATTTTTACATTTTAATGTTTACGAAGTCGCGGGAAACAGCTAGTAAATCGATAAAAAAGTCATGTAGAGTATACATTAAGAAAAACAGTATAATTACATTAAGTACTATTAAAATTAGCAGTTTTAAATATAACTTACCTTCAGCACGCATAATGTTTAATACAGAGTTAAAAGCGTTAGTAGGTAAGCCATTAGCATAAGGTTAGACCAAACGTTATCATCATTAACCCAATATTACCTCTTCCTAAGTTAAGTTTATGAGATGTGGTGCGAGCGTGAGACGAACTAAAGTGACCTAGATTTAAAGCCTAAATGATTTAACTGGATCTCGGATATTATGTAGAAGAAAGTTACTACGAGTACAATAAGCGATGGACTTGAATTTCGTTCCTTTTTTCTGTGATGACTCAAATGATTTGGATAGCCTGAACAGGGCGTTCAAGTAACACAAATACGTTAGAAAATACAAAATAGTATGCATTAAGCACAAATATACATAGCAAAGAAAACTCTAGCAAAATAGTGACTTTGTTGCAATCATCAATTTTTTTTTCTTTAAGTTGCTTAGATAAAACGAAAAATTAAATAAGAAAATAAAACCAGAGTTCAAACTCCGACAGCCTATAAAGTCGGCGTTAAATTCACTATAAGATTGTCATTAGCTTTGGTTGCTTTGGTTCGGTTCACTTGAAACCGAAACGGGTCACTGTATCCTGGTCATGTATGGAAAATCCTATACAAAGTGACCCGTTTTCATAGCTGTTGAGTTTATTTAAAATTTGTTAAAATTTAAAATTACCCTTTAAAATAAAATACATGTATTTATTTAGAATATTATCATTACATTTTTCAATTAATATTACAATTATTTTTACTACTAAATACCTACTAAACTCAATATTTCCCATCAAAGTATCCGACATCCAGTCCCTATAGATGAGTGATATGACCCTAAGCACCGTGCATCCCATTCACTCACGTTTTCTTAAAAATTCTCCCTCTAGCTCGGCCCAGACTGCCCACTAATCTGCTGTAGATGCGACCTTTGGCTGCCACACTATATACACACGAGTATTAATTAATGCTTCGAAAACCATTTTTCACTTCTATTCGAAGAGGAGTACTTTGTTTCCCGTTTAGAGGGAGCAAAATCACATTTTGCTCCACTACAGGCTACAGGCTTCTGCTACTGGTTTTCTCATAGGAGGAGTGAAAAGCAGAGTGTGCAACACGGTAGCAAAATTATTTAAACCTTGGGTGACATAGCTTGAATCCCTTGCTAGATTCAATCCGTCACCCGCAGTAAAATGTACTATTTTGCTCCCTAGTCACACAATCTACTATTACATCACCCTTGGCCATAAAGTGGGATTTTCTGCCCGCTACGCGGGGAAAATCTCACTTCTTGGCCAAGGCAAGACGTAAAACTTTTGACAAACCACGGGTGGTAATTCGTAAAGCCCCAGATCGCATATTTATGGCCCTCACCTTCGGTTCGGGCCACAGAAACCAGCGATCTGGGACATTTACGAATTCACCACCCTAGATCTGTAATGTACTATTTCATTCCTCTCATTCGATAAAGAGGATTTTGTTGTCCGTTTAGAGAGCAAAATGCGATTTCGCCCCCTCTCCATTTTTGCCCCCTAACAGAGAGTAAAGTACGATTTTGCTCCCTGCTGCAACTGGTTTTTTCAAAGGAAGAGTGAAAAGCAGAGTGGTTAGAAAAATTATCTACACCTTGGGCACAGGGCGGACACGTCCTATAAAAGCACGATTTCGAATGAAGTGTCAATGTTTGCGTGCGAGGACGTCTGTACACTTGTAAATGTGTGTGTACCACTACGCGGGCCAGTGATTCACTCTCCATCTCCGGATGAAACAAACGACGGTGCAGGCGAGTTGGGCGCGAGTTGCGCGCCGGCTAGATTCAGGCGGGTGATTCCGTGGCCATTCTGTATGTAGTACTATTAAATATTCTGTGCCTTGGGTGACATAGCTTGAATCTCTTGCTAGCTCAAGATTCCACGTTAGAATTTCACGCTCCGCACGGAATTCTATTCTAGATTTTTTCGCTCCAATCCGTCACCCGCGGTAAAATATACCATTTTGCTCCCTTGTCATACAATCTACTATTTTACAGCTACAGACTTATGGATTTCGTTGATGATGATGATTTTCATCAAAAGTAATATGTATTATACACATGCGAGTTTGTCTCGCTGTACAGATGTATGTTTATTACTCTTTGACGGACTAACTACTGAACCGAATGTAAGAATACACACAAGGACCGTAAAAAAATTACACTGCTTTATTTTGTTGTATTATAAAATGGACCATAATATTATAAATGCGAAAGTAACTCTGTCTGTCTGTCAGTCAGTCTGTGTGTCTGTTACCTCTTCACGCTTCATCCGTTGGACCGATTGAGATGAAATTTGGCATGGAGATAGTTGGAGTCCCGGGAAAGGACATAGGCTACTTTTTATCCCGGAAAAACGCATAGTTCCCGCGGGAACGCGATAACCGAATTCCACGCGGGTCAAGTCGCGGGCAGAAGCTAGTAAAAAATATTTTTTAAGCATTATTAATTCTAACATCAGTTGTTCTCACAGTAACCACGTCAAGTAGCTTTAACCCAAAGCGGCAACGCCATACAGTTAACATTCATTGTTATATATATTTACATCACCCTTGGCCATAAAGTGGGATTTTCTGCCCGCTACGCGGAGAGAAAATCTCACTTCATGGCCAAGGCAAGACGTAAAACTTTTGACAAACCACGGGCGGTAATTCGTAAAGCCCCAGATCGCATATTTATGGCCCTCACCTTCGGTTCGGGCCACAGAAACCTGCGATCTGAGACATTTACGAATTCACCACCCTAGGTCTGTAATGTACTATTACACAGAAGCGTGTATATATTTATATTTGGATGCTATTTGGTTTATATCAAGCGACCACAATAAGCAATATTAATAAAAATATTTGATTAAATAGATTCAGTTATGTTATGCCAAATTAATAAAAAAATGCAAAAAATCCAATCTGGTACCTACTACTACTACTACTACTACAACAGCCTATTTACGGCCCACTGCTGGGCACAGGCCTCCTCTCATCACGAGAGGGTACCTAAATGCCTTTAAATACTAAGATGCTATTGCATAAAATAATACTTAAATTCTAAATGTTTAGACAACAAATATATCGTTTTTCAAAACTTGACTGATTATTAATGAAATGCGTTTCTATTAAATATATGATATGCCAAATTACAATTAAAAAATACTCGTACTTTGTATGTATATAAAATTAAATTTCTATCTAAAAAAATATCGGTAGGTATACTTTTCTCATCCATACTAATATTATAAATGCGAAAGTAACTCTGTCTGTTTGTCTTTTACCTCTTCACGCTTCAACCGCTTGACCGATCTGGATGAAATTTGGTATGGAGATAGTTGGGAGTCCGGGAAAGGACATAGGTTACTTTTTATCCCGGAAAAACGCAGTTTTCGCGGGAGCGCGATAACCGAATTCCACGCGGGCGAAGTCGCGGGCACAAGCTAGTAATTCATAAAATCATAAAGAAGTTAGTAAAATATAAATGTATACACAGCCCAAAGACTCTTTGAAGTGGCAGTGGGCCGGTCACATCGCGAGAACTGCGGATAGTCGTTGGAGTGAACGCGTTCTTGAGTGGAGACCACGACAAGGCGAGCGAAGTGTAGGGCGCCCTGTCGCCAGGTGGAGTGACGATCTTCGCAAGGTGGAGATTAGATGCGGCACGCCTTGGACAGAGCTCATTGGCGTGCATCGGGTGAGGCCTACGTCCAGCAGTGGACTACTATGGGCTGTTGATGATGGATGATGATGAAATTTATACATACTTATCGTGTTTTTCAGGCTGTCTCGTGTCCCTTCCTAGTATAATTCTCATGTGAGTGTCGCGCGTGAAATGCGTGTCCGGTTGAGCGCCTAAACTGGGCGGTTGCGAGCCTGAAACAAGATAAAAATAATGACTAATCGTAGAAAAAGTTTACACACTAGCACAGAATATTTAATAGTACTACGTACAGAATGGCCACGGAATCACCCGCCTGAATCTAGCCGGCGCGCGACTCGCGCCCAACTCGCCCTTACCGTCATTTGTTTCAGCCGGAGATGGAGAGTGAATCGTTGGTCCGCGTAGTGGTACTCACACATTTACAAGTGTACAGACGTCCTCGCACGCAAACATTGACACTTCATTCGAATTGTGTTCGAAATCGTGCTCTTATACCACCAAATAAAACGGGGGGTTTTATGAAACGAGCCGCCAGGCGAGTTTCATAATAATATCGCACGAATGTTTTAAGGCCTAATTATGTACAGTTGCATACACAACTTTATTACACTCATTTTTATAAATCCTCTAAGATGCTTCAAAATCGACCAACAATAGCGGCAATGGGGACTATCGTTTCTTTGCTCACCAGTTGGCGCCACTGTTGACTAAGGTCCAGAAGCATAGCTGTCAAAGGCGACTTTATAAGATCGGCGCCGAAACAAGGTCTTCAATCTTGAATCTCATTTAGTTTATTAATTATAAATAACTATCATCATATCGAGTAGCTATGCCGCAATGTTGTGCAGTTCCGTTTTGTTCGGATTTTTTTCATTTTTTTTTTCAAAGCGTTCACATTCATTGCCATATAATACATATTTCACGAAGGAGATCACTTTTCAACAGGTAAATTAAAAAATATATCATTTATGTCACGAAGCCCGCCAAACCCAGTGAAAAGTGAATGTTATTGGACCTCACGCGACACTAGCGCCTCTAGTGTCAAATTCACATGCGATAGCCCCCATTCGAATACGTCAGTGTCTCAGATTCGATTTTCAAAAAGCATAGACTAAATAGAGCTACATTTGAATTTGGAACAAACTTTCGCTCTGTCTCCTCGTAACTGAAGAATATTGCTGTTCGAAGATGTTCGAAATTATGGTCTAATACAGCTATAAGAACATTTTCACAGCTAACAAATCTGTTCTAACTAAACGGTTTATCTTAATGCTGGTCATAATTTGCGGTTTTTGAACGCATCATAGAGAGTTTATGAGTGCAGATAAAATAGTTATTTAGAGAAACACCTCCATATCCATAGTAATATGGTACTACTCAACTGGAAGTACGAGCGATAAAATTCTCTCTCTTTCTCTAACCTTATAAGGTGAGATAAAGACAAAAAAACCTCGGATAAAATTATGGGCAAGTTTTTGAATTATGAACAAATATTTTCTAACTTTTAATGCAACCGGTTAGTAGTAGTTTTAGTAGTTGAGGTGGATCACTTTCATTACATTCCCATATAGTCCTCATCTCGTCCTTTTCAACCTATATATTCTCAGTCAGACAAACGCTTGCGCGATGTAACGTACACCTAGCGCCATCTATCGAGCGTCGTGGTTAACTCTACGTACCGTGCGTCGGTTGAGTAGGGCTGCAAATGTCGCTAACAGGGCTCCTAGGCGGCGACGCGTAGAGCGGGCTGGTGTTGTCTCGCTCGCACCCGTAGCCGTGGCGCTCGTCGCGTCTCCTGTCTCGCTCGCACGCGTAGCCGCGCAGGTCCGCGTCTCGTTCGTTCGCGGCGTAACTCCTGGGGTGAGTGGACTTATTAATATTGATGAGGTGGTTGATTTTGAGCGTGTATTAAGTTGAAAAAAGTGCTTTTTATCTCAATCATAGAGAAATGATACAAGAAGAGTGACAGAGTCTATACTGTAGTGCGTGCTCCGAAACCCGGGTTAACACTAGATCGCCATCTAGCGTCCAGTGGCTGAACCCGATTACCCGACCGTTTAGCAGTTGCTACCTATGCTTATACTAGCTTATCCCCGCAACTTCGTACGCGCAGAAATATTAAAAAGTAAAATCCCGATTTTTCCCGTTACCGTGGGAATTTTGCAAAATCCTTTCTTAGCGAATGCCTACGTCATAACATCTACCTGCATGCCAAATTTCAGCCCGATCCGTCCAGTGGTTTGGGCTGTGCGTTGATAGATCACTATGTCAGTCACCTTTGAGTTTTATATATTTAGATTTAAGACCTTATTTATATAGGTTGATTCCGCCGGTGTAACCATGAATCGTAAAAATCTGTTTTTTTTTTGTTTTGGCCGTGTATTTAGCAAACTAAATGTCACCTTAGTTTGGAGTCTTTCTCGACGGCGTGGTTTTCCGGAATGATCTCCTTGTCTCGCTCGCGGCGGCCGCGGCCGCAGCGCGCCACCTGCTGCGCGAAAGAGAGCGACAGATTCGCTCGGTTCGGCTGCAGACAGAAACGAACATATTGCCTGTACTGTGTGGTAGTCAATTTATATGGCAAGGATGGCGAATATTTTTTGAAACAAGCACATAAACTAAAGGATTTCCTTCTCTATAACAAATTGAAAATGTGATAGAAATAGTATAAAACGGGTTATCGCGGGGTAAATACCTATTTTAAAAAGCACTTTTAATTAAAAATTTTTTTTACTTGTTTAATAAATAGATTAAGTATTTATTGATAAAATCGAGCGCGTCTCGACATCAAACGTAACAGTTTGGCGAGTAAATAATTATAGTAATAGTCGTGTATTTTTTTTGGAAAACATAAAAGGAATAAAAAAACTGTCACGACATGCCGCAAAATTGCCTCGCATATAGAGTATCGGGGGTTCGAATCCGACTCCTTTCCGGCACTTACGAGTATGTCACAGAATATTTAATAATACTACGTACGCACGGAATCACCCGCCTGAATCTAGCCGGCGCGCAACTCGCGCCCAACTCGCCCTTACCGTCATTTGTTTCATCCGGAGATGGAGGGTGAATCGTTGGCCCGCGTACTGGTACACACACATTTACAAGTGCACAGACGTCCTCGCACGCAAACATTGACACTTCATTCGAATTCTGTTCAAAATCGTGCTTTTATAGGCCGTGTCCGCCCTGCGCTTATGTGCGAAATTCAATTTGAATTTACCACTGAGCTTTTCGGTGAAAGAAAACATCGTAAACCTGCACACATCTGCGAAGTAATTCAAGAATGTGTGTGAAGTTCCCAATCGGCACTGGGCCCGCACCGCGACTATAGCCCAAACAGAGACGATGTAATTATATAAGACTGACAATCTCCTTCCATTACGGCGTACATCGGAAATAGCCAGGGAGCTTCAAATTTTCATACTTCGCCTGCACAGCGCCATCTAGATGTAGCTCATGAGTTCAAATTTATATGCAGGCTACCTAGACAGCGACATCTATTATCGCATTTAACACTTATTTCGGGCGTACGCTGATTTGTTTGAGGGTTGTCATTCTAAGTTTACCTTGCTTCTTCTATGAGCCCAAACCCTCTCGTGACGAGAGGAGGCCTGTGCTCAGCAGTGGGACGTCTGTTGCGGTACCTTGTGGGAGTCGGTGAGATCGGGCGGCGGGTCGTGGCAGCGAGCGGACCCGGCGGAGGACCTGGTCGAGGTGCTGTGCCCGGCAGTGGGACGTCTGTTGCGGTACCTTGTGCGAGTCGGTGAGGTCGGGCGGCGGGTCGTGGCAGCGAGCGGACCCGGCGGAGGACCTGGTCGAGTTGCTGTGCCCGGCAGTGGGACGTCTGTTGCGGTACCTTGTGCGAGTCGGTGAGGTCGGGCGGCGGGTCGTGGCAGCGAGCGGACCCGGCGGAGGACCTGGTCGAGTTGCTGTGCCCGGCAGTGGGACGTCTGTTGCGGTACCTTGTGCGAGTCGGTGAGGTCGGGCGGCGGGTCGTGGCAGCGAGCGGACCCGGCGGAGGACCTGGTCGAGTTGCTGTGCCCGGCAGTGGGACGTCTGTTGCGGTACCTTGTGCGAGTCGGTGAGGTCGGGCGGCGGGTCGTGGCAGCGAGCGGACCCGGCGGAGGACCTGGTCGAGGTGCTGTGCCCGGCAGTGGGACGTCTGTTGCGGTACCTTGTGCGAGTCGGTGAGGTCGGGCGGCGGGTCGTGGCAGCGAGCGGACCCGGCGGAGGACCTGGTCGAGGTGCTGTGCCCGGCAGTGGGACGTCTGTTGCGGTACCTTGTGCGAGTCGGTGAGGTCGGGCGGCGGGTCGTGGCAGCGAGCGGACCCGGCGGAGGACCTGGTCGAGGTGCTGTGCCCGGCAGTGGGACGTCTGTTGCGGTACCTTGTGCGAGTCGGTGAGGTCGGGCGGCGGGTCGTGGCAGCGAGCGGACCCGGCGGAGGACCTGGTCGAGTTGCTGTGCCCGGCAGTGGGACGTCTGTTGCGGTACCTTGTGCGAGTCGGTGAGGTCGGGCGGCGGGTCGTGGCAGCGAGCGGACCCGGCGGAGGACCTGGTCGAGTTGCTGTGCCCGGCAGTGGGACGTCTGTTGCGGTACCTTGTGCGAGTCGGTGAGGTCGGGCGGCGGGTCGTGGCAGCGAGCGGACCCGGCGGAGGACCTGGTCGAGTTGCTGTGCCCGGCAGTGGGACGTCTGTTGCGGTACCTTGTGCGAGTCGGTGAGGTCGGGCGGCGGGTCGTGGCAGCGAGCGGACCCGGCGGAGGACCTGGTCGAGTTGCTGTGCACGCTGCGTCGCTTGTACTCGGGGGACTCCTCTGCGGAAAGAAATGAAGATTGTTTGGAACACAATAGTAGATTGTGTGGCTAGGGAGCAAAGTGGCATATTTTACCGCGTGTGACGGATTGAATTCAGAGCGACCCGAAAGATTCCAGAATAGAATCCCGAGCGGAGCGAGGAATTTTGAGCTAGCGAGGGACTCAAGCTATGTCACCCAAGGTTTAAATAATTTTGCTACCGTGTTGCACACTCTGCTTTTCACACCTCCTATGAGAAAACCAGTAGCAGCAGGGAACAAAATCGTACTTTGCTCCCTGTTTGCGGGGCAGATATGGAGAGGGAGCAAAATCGCATTTTACTCCCTCTAAACGGGGAACAAAGTACTCCTTTTCGAATAGGAGTGAAAATCACATTGATACATGTTGGAAGGAATACAAATAAATATATGTGTGTGTGTGAGTTGCGAGTGTGTGTGTGAGTTGCAAGTGTGTGTGTGTGTGTGAGCTGCGAGTGTGTGTATTATTAGTGAGTGTTATTGTGTGTGAGTAATGCAGTGCGCGTGTGTATGTAACACATATACTTACTAGATGGCGGCGGGTCGAGCGCGGCCTGGGGCGCCCACTTGTCGAGGAGCCGGCATATGTGGGCGTGCCCGGCGCGCCATGCTACTTTAGCCGGCGTGCGACCTAAGAATTCAATTCAAGTCAGTCTAAAATTGCATTTAATATCGATGATAGAGATCTTCTACTATCTAAAGTCCAGCGCCTTCACGTTTCAAAACGCTTATTTTTTTATTATTATTTAAAAAGCACCACCAACACTCTCAACGCATGGCTGTCTCAGCACGCACACAGTGTTGAGAGTGTTGGTGGTACTTTTTAAATACATTGAAGCGTTTTGAAATGTGAAGCTGTGGGACTTTAGATATTAGAAGATCTCTACTGTCTTGACTGTCAAGTCAAATTGGATACTTTTAATTGAACGTCAAAAAGCTGCTTCCATGTGGAATTGACATACGAATTGTAACGTCATAGTTTTAGTTCGAGATATCTAATGCATTTCTATGGAGGGTTGAAGTAAAGGAGCGCAGTCTTTACGGTTCCAAAAGTGGATACCAAATCGGGTAGGTTGGGGGCGCTGCGGTCGCCACTCCAGTCAAGCCACCTAGGCGGATAGTCTGCAGTAGCGCCTTCAAATGGCGCTGCTGAGGCGAAAACGGTTGTGAGGAGAGTATGTTTTGTTTAGTTGCTTATTAAATCCGCTGGACACGTTTTCAACTGTTTCGCCATATAAGATTGCGCTCCTTACCAAGACACATTCCACACTCCATATATATTTCGTAAAATGAAGGTCACCGAGAGTGATTCTGCCGCTAGAGGTGCTTGCTGTCCTGCGAGGTGCACGTTGCCAATTAAGCACATTATGTCTCCCATATTACACGCTAAAGGCAACACTGAGGTCTCCGAAACGCCAAATGTCGCAGTGACATTGACACTAGTATACGAAATTACAAAACGTTGACATTGACAGCCAACACCTTGTAGACAGTGGAGCAAAATAGCGAGCAGGAATACGGTGGCTCTTGTAACACATTTTTTTAAATAAATTTATTTCCATTATCTGATTGATTGATGGTGATGACAATGCTGATGATTCCAATTCAAATTCAATCATTTATTCAGCAAATTGGTCACATAGGGGCACTTTTACACGTCAGAAATAGTTATTTGTGCAACAAGAGAGCAAAATTGTTTTTTGCTTCGAGTGCCATGTTTGAGTCCTGAGCTAGCGAAAGATTCTATAGTTGAATCACGAGCGTTCAGCGAGTGATTCTAGTTTAGAATCTTGAGCTTAGCGAAGGACTCAAAGGCACGAGAAGTAAAATAAATTGCTCTCGAGTAGCACATACAATTTTTCACCTCAGTAGCGAGAACACATAAAAGGTACTTGCAAAGAATACTTACAACACGAAAAATATGAAATAACATTTCTTCTTCACTCCTTTCACTCAAATTATTACTTTAATTTCATGTTTTAAAAGAATTACTTTAAAGTTAGGTATCGAAAATTAAGAAGAAAGACATGATTTGACATGTGACAATGGCGGCAATTTTCCAAAAGTATGTTCGGAAACTAGTACAATTATAAATTTCTAATTTAATCGGTAATATTTGACAACTTTTAGTTTACTTTAAATTAAAACTTTACTTTAAAATTATTACAAATAACATAATTATATGAAATATAAGTCATTTGAAAATTGTAAGAACTTCAGAAGTTAAATCAACGTATAATTTTAATGTCTTAAAATACGGCGTACTGATGCGTTGCGCGTATCCGAACGTTTCTCATTCAGTTTTTTTTCTACGAAAATAGATTCGCAGTAAGACTTGCCTAGTATAATTCTACCTCTTTTCTAAAAGAAATGAAAAGAAGAGAGCGGATAAAATCGAGATAGTTTGAATTATTGGTATAAGAAGTAGTTACTAGTTAGATGCCGCAATATGAAATGACCATTCGCAGTAATCAAATTAAAAAAAAAGAAAAAGCGCGGGATCGATTTAACTGTGGCTGCAAGACTTAAGCCTTTGCCTTTGCCTGATGGGATTGTCTGATGGGATAAAAGGATTTAAAAAAAAAACAAATTAAAAAAATACTTTGTCTCACTGAGTGAAACAAACACGATTTTGCTCACTAATTTCTGACAGCAAAGTCTACTTGTTCGAGCTGCTGAGGTGAAAAAGAATTTACCAGCGCTTCCTAGACCCATTGCTTGAGAAGAAGCGCCTCGATGATGATGATATATTTTTTTAATTTATTTAAGGGACTTTGTCGTTGAGCTATCATATCGCCCTGTTGATGACTACAATTATATCATTTACAATCAATTTTTACTTAGACCTAAATAAACTAATCTAATTAACATTTCAACCTCTCCCGACAAAGAGACCACGATGCTATTCAGGAAATCAATATGCATCGATCTGCTTCGAGATGATGATGATGATGACGATGACGATGACGATGACGATGATGATATTATTGATTAACCTTGTCAAGTGTCGAATTCTAGTCGCATCCGACTAAAACTCGATTCGAATTCGTCTCAAATTCGATCAAAACCGATTTAAATTCAGAACTTACCGCAATGATCTGCTTGTAAAGGATCGGCGCCGTGTTGCAACAACCAAAGCACGCACTCCTCGTGACCTTCTTGGGCCGCTATGCCTATAAAAGAGTTCTATTTAATGATCGAGATGGAAGAAACTCTCTGATTACATTCACTATTTTGTATCAACATTTGTTGTTTTTTTCGATATGACACTGATATGACTGTATGATGGAATTAAAACGAAAGAGGGACTCAGGATATTTGACAATTCTTTTTTGTCGATTCGAACTTAGCCAAACGTAAGAGATGGGGAGATTCAGATGTTATTCTTGATGAGTCCCTTACGCCACCGTTCCGAGTTTCTCGGGCGTGTGCTATGTTAAGCTGAGCTGTATGACGTCACTAATATAACGCGCTCCCCTGCCGCCCGACCGTCTCTTACGGCCGAGCCGCGTGTAGAGCTACATCATTAGTCCGGGCTCACCCAGCGGCGTGGCTCCCTGGGCGCACACGGCGCCGGTGTGGGCCCCGTGTGCCAGCAGCGCGGCCAGCACGGCCGAGCCGCGTGTAGAGCTACATCATTAGTCCGGGCTCACCCAGCGGCGTGGCTCCCTGGGCGCACACGGCGCCGGTGTGGGCCCCGTGCGCCAGCAGCGCGGCCAGCACGGCCGAGCCGCGTGTAGAGCTACATCATTAGTCCGGGCTCACCCAGCGGCGTGGCTCCCTGGGCGCACACGGCGCCGGTGTGGGCCCCGTGTGCCAGCAGCGCGGCCAGCACGGCCGAGCCGCGTGTAGAGCTACATCATTAGTCCGGGCTCACCCAGCGGCGTGGCTCCCTGGGCGCACACGGCGCCGGTGTGGGCCCCGTGTGCCAGCAGCGCGGCCAGCACGGCCGAGCCGCGTGTAGAGCTACATCATTAGTCCGGGCTCACCCAGCGGCGTGGCTCCCTGGGCGCACACGGCGCCGGTGTGGGCCCCGTGTGCCAGCAGCGCGGCCAGCACGGCCGAGCCGCGTGTAGAGCTACATCATTAGTCCGGGCTCACCCAGCGGCGTGGCTCCCTGGGCGCACACGGCGCCGGTGTGGGCCCCGGCCGCCAGCAGCGCGGCCAGCACGGCCGAGCCGCGTGTAGAGCTACATCATTAGTCCGGGCTCACCCAGCGGCGTGGCTCCCTGGGCGCACACGGCGCCGGTGTGGGCCCCGTGTGCCAGCAGCGCGGCCAGCACGGCCGAGCCGCGTGTAGAGCTACATCATTAGTCCGGGCTCACCCAGCGGCGTGGCTCCCTGGGCGCACACGGCGCCGGTGTGGGCCCCGGCCGCCAGCAGCGCGGCCAGCACGGCCGAGCCGCGTGTAGAGCTACATCATTAGTCCGGGCTCACCCAGCGGCGTGGCTCCCTGGGCGCACACGGCGCCGGTGTGGGCCCCGGCCGCCAGCAGCGCGGCCAGCACGGCCGAGCCGCGTGTAGAGCTACATCATTAGTCCGGGCTCACCCAGCGGCGTGGCTCCCTGGGCGCACACGGCGCCGGTGTGGGCCCCGGCCGCCAGCAGCGCGGCCAGCACGGCCGAGCCGCGTGTAGAGCTACATCATTAGTCCGGGCTCACCCAGCGGCGTGGCTCCCTGGGCGCACACGGCGCCGGTGTGGGCCCCGTGCGCCAGCAGCGCGGCCAGCACGGCCGAGCCGCGTGTAGAGCTACATCATTAGTCCGGGCTCACCCAGCGGCGTGGCTCCCTGGGCGCACACGGCGCCGGTGTGGGCCCCGTGTGCCAGCAGCGCGGCCAGCACGGCCGAGCCGCGTGTAGAGCTACATCATTAGTCCGGGCTCACCCAGCGGCGTGGCTCCCTGGGCGCACACGGCGCCGGTGTGGGCCCCGGCCGCCAGCAGCGCGGCCAGCACGGCCGAGCCGCGTGTAGAGCTACATCATTAGTCCGGGCTCACCCAGCGGCGTGGCTCCCTGGGCGCACACGGCGCCGGTGTGGGCCCCGTGTGCCAGCAGCGCGGCCAGCACGGCCGAGCCGCGTGTAGAGCTACATCATTAGTCCGGGCTCACCCAGCGGCGTGGCTCCCTGGGCGCACACGGCGCCGGTGTGGGCCCCGGCCGCCAGCAGCGCGGCCAGCACGGCCGAGCCGCGTGTAGAGCTACATCATTAGTCCGGGCTCACCCAGCGGCGTGGCTCCCTGGGCGCACACGGCGCCGGTGTGGGCCCCGTGTGCCAGCAGCGCGGCCAGCACGGCCGAGCCGCGTGTAGAGCTACATCATTAGTCCGGGCTCACCCAGCGGCGTGGCTCCCTGGGCGCACACGGCGCCGGTGTGGGCCCCGTGTGCCAGCAGCGCGGCCAGCACGGCCGAGCCGCGTGTAGAGCTACATCATTAGTCCGGGCTCACCCAGCGGCGTGGCTCCCTGGGCGCACACGGCGCCGGTGTGGGCCCCGGCCGCCAGCAGCGCGGCCAGCACGGCCGAGCCGCGTGTAGAGCTACATCATTAGTCCGGGCTCACCCAGCGGCGTGGCTCCCTGGGCGCACACGGCGCCGGTGTGGGCCCCGGCCGCCAGCAGCGCGGCCAGCACGGCCGAGCCGCGTGTAGAGCTACATCATTAGTCCGGGCTCACCCAGCGGCGTGGCTCCCTGGGCGCACACGGCGCCGGTGTGGGCCCCGGCCGCCAGCAGCGCGGCCAGCACGGCCGAGCCGCGTGTAGAGCTACATCATTAGTCCGGGCTCACCCAGCGGCGTGGCTCCCTGGGCGCACACGGCGCCGGTGTGGGCCCCGTGTGCCAGCAGCGCGGCCAGCACGGCCGAGCCGCGTGTAGAGCTACATCATTAGTCCGGGCTCACCCAGCGGCGTGGCTCCCTGGGCGCACACGGCGCCGGTGTGGGCCCCGGCCGCCAGCAGCGCGGCCAGCACGGCCGAGCCGCGTGTAGAGCTACATCATTAGTCCGGGCTCACCCAGCGGCGTGGCTCCCTGGGCGCACACGGCGCCGGTGTGGGCCCCGTGTGCCAGCAGCGCGGCCAGCACGGCCGAGCCGCGTGTAGAGCTACATCATTAGTCCGGGCTCACCCAGCGGCGTGGCTCCCTGGGCGCACACGGCGCCGGTGTGGGCCCCGTGTGCCAGCAGCGCGGCCAGCACGGCCGAGCCGCGTGTAGAGCTACATCATTAGTCCGGGCTCACCCAGCGGCGTGGCTCCCTGGGCGCACACGGCGCCGGTGTGGGCCCCGGCCGCCAGCAGCGCGGCCAGCACGGCCGAGCCGCGTGTAGAGCTACATCATTAGTCCGGGCTCACCCAGCGGCGTGGCTCCCTGGGCGCACACGGCGCCGGTGTGGGCCCCGTGTGCCAGCAGCGCGGCCAGCACGGCCGAGCCGCGTGTAGAGCTACATCATTAGTCCGGGCTCACCCAGCGGCGTGGCTCCCTGGGCGCACACGGCGCCGGTGTGGGCCCCGGCCGCCAGCAGCGCGGCCAGCACGGCCGAGCCGCGTGTAGAGCTACATCATTAGTCCGGGCTCACCCAGCGGCGTGGCTCCCTGGGCGCACACGGCGCCGGTGTGGGCCCCGTGTGCCAGCAGCGCGGCCAGCACGGCCGAGCCGCGTGTAGAGCTACATCATTAGTCCGGGCTCACCCAGCGGCGTGGCTCCCTGGGCGCACACGGCGCCGGTGTGGGCCCCGGCCGCCAGCAGCGCGGCCAGCACGGCCGAGCCGCGTGTAGAGCTACATCATTAGTCCGGGCTCACCCAGCGGCGTGGCTCCCTGGGCGCACACGGCGCCGGTGTGGGCCCCGGCCGCCAGCAGCGCGGCCAGCACGGCCGAGCCGCGTGTAGAGCTACATCATTAGTCCGGGCTCACCCAGCGGCGTGGCTCCCTGGGCGCACACGGCGCCGGTGTGGGCCCCGTGTGCCAGCAGCGCGGCCAGCACGGCCGAGCCGCGTGTAGAGCTACATCATTAGTCCGGGCTCACCCAGCGGCGTGGCTCCCTGGGCGCACACGGCGCCGGTGTGGGCCCCGTGTGCCAGCAGCGCGGCCAGCACGGCCGAGCCGCGTGTAGAGCTACATCATTAGTCCGGGCTCACCCAGCGGCGTGGCTCCCTGGGCGCACACGGCGCCGGTGTGGGCCCCGTGTGCCAGCAGCGCGGCCAGCACGGCCGAGCCGCGTGTAGAGCTACATCATTAGTCCGGGCTCACCCAGCGGCGTGGCTAGTACTCTGGGTTGAGCGCACACGGCGCCGGTGTGGGCCCCGGCCGCCAGCAGCGCGGCCAGCACGGCCGAGCCGCGTGTAGAGCTACATCATTAGTCCGGGCTCACCCAGCGGCGTGGCTCCCTGGGCGCACACGGCGCCGGTGTGGGCCCCGTGTGCCAGCAGCGCGGCCAGCACGGCCGAGCCGCGTGTAGAGCTACATCATTAGTCCGGGCTCACCCAGCGGCGTGGCTCCCTGGGCGCACACGGCGCCGGTGTGGGCCCCGTGTGCCAGCAGCGCGGCCAGCACGGCCGAGCCGCGTGTAGAGCTACATCATTAGTCCGGGCTCACCCAGCGGCGTGGCT